>JAOVVI020002633.1:0-13472 GCA_028571085.2 Nepenthes alata | reverse complement strand
CCGGCGAAAGTGTATACCATCCTCTACGGGATATTAAGTATGTAGTTCGGCCTTAAATTATATGGAGCATTATGATCCTTTCCTCATTTTCTCACACTTTTAGCTAGTAAGGCTTATTAGCCCTGATCCACAAATATGAGTAATTATATATATTTTATATCTCAAAGAGAAGAAGGATAAAATATGAGAAGTTATTTATATTTCGAAAGGACATTTAATTATGTTTTATAATTACGCATCCTCATTATGCTCATATATCTTTCTTTTACTTTATTTTGTATATATTATTATCGTTTTTAATTATATTACACTTGTTGAGTATTCGACTCACTCTTATTACCTTTCCTTACTTCCAGATTAGTATAGGCCTATCAGACCCGATGGGATAGACTGGAGACTAGAAGTTGACGAGGTACGGAACTCGGAGAATCACACCATCATTTATATTTTGTAGTTTTGTATACGTTATGAAAAATTGTATGTATTTATATTTTTAGTTAGGCTTGTTAATATATATTGTATATATAGCTAATGATCAGATGTTCAATTTTTGCTGTGTCTGGATATATATATACTTTCGCAAGTAATTATAGTCTATAATAGGTACCTAGTGGTGTCTCTCTTTGGCCAATATTTTATTTAAATACATAGCATTGGAGTCACGAATAATATATGGTAAATTGGAACATGTATGGTTTTGTGTGCAGTTGTTGTATGTTGTTGGATGTTGGAGTCATTTGGATGTATTTTATGTATTGTATAGGAGATTGTATAGGTTTTTGTATCAGTTTTACGGCTGTATTATAGACGAAACTCTACCAGATTTTAAATAGAAAATATGGTCCGTCACACCCAGTAGGCACGGGTCCACTGGCTTTGGCATCTGGTAGGCATCCTCCACCATTTCACATTTCACATTCGAAACCTAATTTTGCTACTTAAATTAAGGTTAATTTTGATTATATTATCTTAATTACTACTAATTAGGACATTATGAAATCCGGTATCTTACTATAGCCATCAGTTTAGGAGTTAACCCTCCATCTTAGAGTTAGGAACCCTCCGTAGTCTTTTATTTTTTAGCCAAGAGCCCTCCGTCTAGGAGCCAGCCCTCCGCTTGGGAGCCCTCCGCCCTGGAGCTGGGAGCCCTTCGTCCAGGAGCCCGGAGCTCAGAGTCCACTATCTAGGAGCCAATCTTCCACTCAGGTGACCAGGATATGGCCCATCAGTAGAGTTTAGTCCTCCGCTTCTAAGCTAGGAACTCCTCAAAGTCACCTCTCAGCTCATTTAGGGGCTCCTCTAAACCACCCCTCAGACGAGCACACTTCTAAGCCGCTCCTCAGCCGAATACTCTACTAAATTGCCCCTCAGTCAGACATTCCCCTAAGCCGCCACTTAGTCGGGCGCTCCCCTAAGCTGTCCTCAATTGGACCCACCTCTAAGCTGCCTCTCAGAAGGGCACACCCAAATACTCAATCCTCATCATATGCATGTACGCATTTCTCTTACATCTTCCTTACATATTTCTATTCTTTTGAAAAAATTATTGACTTGAGCGTCAGATGATAAATCGGAGAGTGAGTTCCACAAATTTTCTGATTTCTTATTTTTGAGTTGTTATGTGCAGGATTTAGGCCGACAAGTACAAAAATTGTACTTGCTTCAATTTGATCAGAAGACCAAATGGCACCCTAATCCGTCAGCAATTCGGATTTAGGACGCACCATTAGTGCCGTTTGGGAGAACGACGAAAGAGTCTTTCCACCTCACAATAACGAAACAAATATGGTTAATACTCGTACTCCAGCCAGTATGTCTGTTGAAGATATCGCCTCCTACAACAACGACCCCTCATCGGGTAGACATGCCAATGGGCAACCGACACGAAACATATGGGTGCCCGATGCTTAGCTGATCACGCTCTTCCAGACCCTTTGCATCCATCTGAAGGAACAATTCTGGGGGCTCTGTCCTTCAACTTTAGGATAATTGAAGAAGATCAACAACCCGGGTACAAGCTATTGCACAGTTGGAGGCGACATTACCCGTGGCAACGATCCCTTGTCGGGTAGTCATGTGGACGAATGATTGACCTTGAGTGTGCAAGCACTCGCTACCCAACCAGGTGCTCTGGACCTGTTGTCCCTAGACTGTCTACACCTGTCTTAAGATGCAACGTTGGGGGTTTCTGTGAGATTGTGATCCTAAAACATAATAATTATGGAATAATTATCTTGATAATAATCACGAATAGGCTTAGGATTGATAGAAAAATTATTATCGGGAGCATAAGAGGCCAATCAGGAGTGGTGCTCGCTGGGCGCTCGAGCGCTACAGCAAGCGCCATTTTACGAGAGCAGGGGCAGATCAGGTGCTCGTTGGGCGCCGCGGTGAGGCGGGAGCATAGATCTTACGAGAAGTGCACTCGCTAGGGTGCTCAAGAGCTGCAGCAAGCTCCATTTTATGAACCTGAAGAATGATGGGGGCTCGTCCTGCACTCAAGGGGCGCTCGAGTATTAGACATGGGTTCCATGCATGACCTGCTTTTCTTTTGTTCTTAAAGAATTTTTTTGGGTTTATTTTGGATAGCACCCGATAGTAGCATGAGAGGGAGAGAAGGACGAAGGAGGGAAAGAGAAAGAAAGTGGAGAAATCATTCGATCCAATCCGATCCGAGTAAGAATAACTGTAGATCGAGCCCAAGCAAGTGTATTACGAACATTATTTACCATTTTTATAGTGTTTTAGTATCTCAAAATTTGTGTTTTTTGCTATAAGTTCATGTTTCTCCATATTTAGTATAAATAATCTATGTTTCTCTAGATTAATCGGACAAATTTGATATTTACTTGTATATACTGTAATATTTAGCTTCGATTTTATGTATAAATATGTATTTGGTGTTTGTTTTACATCCGAAAGGTTAGGCAAAATCCTAAGCACGAAAATGAAGAGATTTGGTGTTTTAAATCCTCAAACTTTGACACGTAAATGTTGATTTGTAATGAGGTATTGCTCATGTTGTGATTTCTATCCGAAAAATTTATATAAAAATGCTCTGTTAAATTATTGTAGAATTTTTAAAGCAAATTTGAAGGGTTAACGGTTTAATTTCTGACTAGCTTCTAAAATTTAATAAGTTATCAGCTAAGAAATAAAAAGAAAAATATTTATGATTTTGTTAATTAGGACATAAGACTGATGTACAGTCAGGTAAGGTTCTCCGACATGTCTTAAAATATTATGGTGGTAATTGAGGATAACTCTAACTATGGAGTTATACGTGGTCCTCTTTTCCTCAAGGCGTTAGCCTAGGGGGTAGTTCCTTGTTCCTGGTACGCCTTCGGGAGGCATTCCTATATATATTCCACTAGAAGGGATATCCTATTCCTATTCCTAGCCTTGGATTGTGTCGAGTGAATACAATCTATCATTAATTTTTCGCCCCTCGATTAGTAGGGTCTACTAATTTGGTCCTTTTTGATAATAAAAAGAAATTTTTAGAACTTACAATAGTTTTCAGAACTTCTAGATTTTGATATTGGCTTCGGATTTCTAAGGCTCGTTACACTGATTCATGATTTTCTGAGGCATGTTTTATATGGTTTATGATTTTCCAGTTTTATTCAGGTTTTATATATCGATTTAGCCCAATTTTAGGGAAAACTCTGTCCGTTTTCCCTTAGAACTTTAGATTCTTATTTGGGCTTTAATTTATGTATTTGTATTGACAAAAAAATCTGTTCCATCATAGTTTTGCTATTCAATTTCCAGGCGATGGGCAAAATTCAACATCCTTAGAGGAATAGCCGGCCTGATGACTTCGGGATCCAGACAGCCCCTTGTGCCAGGGCCCAATAGTAGCCAGACGGTCAACCTAGCAACGAGATAGGGAGTGAAAGCCCGAAGTAGCAACACCTCTCATCGGTTCGTTGCATAGTAGCAAATCCCATAGAAGTTATTACGGTTCTCTGGATTGGGGCTCAACATGTTCGGCCCACTACCCATCGTAATACAGCATGCATTATTTGGCCAAGCACTATATTAGTCCGGGGTATCCGATGCCATATTGGCCAACAACGGAACTCGAGTCATTGGCCATCGGGCCACCCAGTATGGCAGTAAGGCGCTGCCCGGCCAGTCCATGGTGGAGGACCACGTCCCACGGAGTATAGAGGCTGTAAGCCAAAGTACCTCGACAACCCTTTGATATGGTGCACGTTGGTTGTGCACTTGGGACGGTGAACTGGTCCCAAGGGAATAACATGCCATCCATCGCAAAGCACCCATGATGATTCCATATTGAATTCAAGTAAGTCTCGCATGCATTGTACTGCTTGCTTGAACTATACTGTTATTAGTAGAATAATCATTTGACCTATCCATGTGAATGCCTGCATGCTATCTCATTATAACCGACGACCTAAATTGGCTCTAAGTCTGGTAAATTTATATTCACCTGTTATAAAATCTTGGCTCTGAATTGGGCGGTCCATAGACGGTTGAATTTGAACCTTGGTTCCATTAACCGAGCGGCCCATAAACGGTCAATTTGAATCTCAGTCCCATCATTGAGCAGCCTATTTGAGGTCGAACACTTAGGCCTGAGGGCTCTTAGAGGTCCCAATCGAGCAGCCACTAAAACCTTAGGGGGCTTCTACAGTAGGCATGCAACAATATTCCTCTGATGGAGAGAGCGCCCTCAATCGACGATAGCCGGCATATTAAGACAAGATGTGGTGAGTAACGAAGACTTTAGATAGGACCAATCGCCACTATGGCAATGTGTAGATGACGGCCTACGACTTTGGCAAGGTCTAGCTATTATGGCAGTGAAACCCTGCTAGCCCTAGTGAGGCTCACCCTTGGGCGTGTGACAACATCCTACTTATAGGATAGAGGATGGGGCACCCCACAAAATGAACGTGCTGTGACATTCCCTCCCCAAGGAAACGAGCACCACAGGGTTAAAGTGTCCGAGATAAACCCAATGATGATAGCCTTAAGGCTTAGCCGGCAACCATGATGGGCCGAGTCCAACGACGACAGCATTCATGATGGGCCGAGTCCAACGACGATAGCACTCATGATGGGCTGACAAGCGAGTTCTCCCTATGCCATGAACTCCTCCCAGCAGGAGCGAGTACAGCCTGGAGTGCATGCCTAGGTCAACCCCAATGGAAATGATGACAACAGCGGTCACTCGTTTTTCCATCTCTCTCACCACTCGGCCTCCTAGTACACGTCCTCACAATAAAGTAATCCGATATGGAGCCCAAGGCTTTTCCTCTATAAGCTCTCCGATTTTACCCGATACTTGGACCGCTCATGGTTGACACTAGCTATCCGTTCCAACATTGAAGTTCACTGGGGGGGCTCATCACCCATGGTCCATCCAGATGAGTCACTCTTGCTCATGTCGACCAATGAAGATTGATCAGCGCTTGGCCTCCTCGATGACTTGCCAGCAACCAAGGTAGACTTTAGATGCATCCCCATATCATCAGATTCAAGCAAGGAAGGGCAACTTCCACCTATCTCGGCTTGTGGTTGTGCGCGCTTTGTGCCAAATCTAAGTTCTCACATCACTTAGCTGGTGAAGACGATTCATGAAGTAAGGTATACAGAGCCCCTCCATTTATAGTCGAAAGAGGACATCAACCAGCATTAAATCAACGGGATCACGCATGATAATGTCCCATCATAATATGCCAGGGGTTGAATTCTCAAACCTCTTGGCATGGGGGGCTAGTGATGGGTTTGGTAAAATTTGGGCCGGCCGAACTCGAGACCCACAAAAAAAATAACTCAGCCCAAACGAGTCCCCATGCAGCTCATGATCTAGTTGACATCAGCCCAACAAATATAGTTCAGGACGAGTCGTAGTATAGCCTACAAACTCTAGCTTAACAGATCTATAAAGGTGTACACTAAAGTTTCCACATCACATAAACAAGAGGATCCCTTTTTTGGACCACACTATAAAGTCAGTTGCTATAACAGGCTCCCTTAAACTTTGAACTGCTCGGTATCCCTAGGAAAGGGGCCTATCCTCCATCCAAGAGTCATCCTTCTTTGAGGAGGCTTGCCATTCATTTAGGAGCCACCTTCCTTCCAGGAGGCATTCCCTCATTCTAGGAGTCAGCCCTCCATCCTGGAATCAGGAGCCCTCCATCCGAGAGCTAAGGGCCCTCTGTTCGGGAGCTAAGAACCCTCTGTCTCAAATCCAGGAGCCCTCTGTCTAGAAGCAAGCCCTCCATTTAGGAGCTAGGAGTCTTCTATTCGGGAGCCAACCCTCCGTTCGAGAGCTAGGAGCCCTCTGTCTTGAAGCCAACCCTCCATTCGGGAGCTAGCTCTCCGTCTTAGAGTCAGGAGCCCTCCGTCCCAAAGCTAGCCCTCTATCTAGGAGCCAACCCTCCATCCTAGAATCAAGATTCCTCCGTTCGGGAGCCAAGAGCCTTTCGTCCAAGAGCTAGTCTTCTGTCCTGGAGCCAGGAGCCATCCATTCTGGAGCTAGGAGCCCTCCGTCCTGAAGCCAGGTGACATCCGTCTTGGAGCTAGGAGCTCTCCGTCTCGGAGCCAAGAGCCAATCGTCTCAAAAATAGCCCTCCGTTTATGAGCTCTAAGCTAGGAGCTCGCTGTCCAGGAGCCAACCTTCCGCTCAGGTGACTAGTATGCCGACCCATTAGTGGAGTTTAGTCTTTTTCCTTAAAACTGCCCATCAGTCGGGCGCACCTTTAAGCCGCCCCTCAACCGGCTGCTTCCCTAAGTCACCCCTCAGTTGGGCGCACGCAAACATTCAATCCCCACTATATGCATCTAATTATTTTATTTATATCCTCCTTACATCTTTTTATTCTTTTGAAAATATTATAAATTTGAGTATTGAAGGATAAATCGGGGAGTAAATCCTGTCAATCTTCTTACCTCTTATTTTTTAGTTGTGGTATGCTGGATCTAGGCCAAGAAGTATAGAGTCTGGATCTCTTTCAATTTGATTCAAAAACCAGATAGCATCCTAATCTGTCAGCAATTCGAATTCATGACGCCTCAATACTAATACATTTAATTTAATAAAAGAAAATTTGAAAGAATTGTACACCAATTTATAAAACAATGATAATAAAAGTTGACATAAAAAAGAAGCCAATAGGCAATCGTATCTAAACGAGAAGGAAAACTAAAAGAGGCAAAATAAAGAGAAAAAACTAAGTACCAATTTAAAAAATGAGAACGAAAAATGCAGACCCCAATCTCGATGAATGGTACAATCAGGAGATGAAGCTCCCAGAACAGGTAGAATCTGAAAATTTGATAACTATGCTCAAAGTTTCACAGTAAAATACCACAAGAATAATGTTTAAAGCCGAAACAATTAACCCAAAATCCACAGTTTAATGAGATGGTTTTTTCAAAACAATTCTTCTTTTCTAGTAATTTGATTCATTTGTCTATTATTAAATTAATTAGAAAAATCTAATTTGATTCATTTGTGTTGCATTTCGGACAGCGGGGTCACGTGCAACACAAGTGCTTGAGAGTGTATGATATGGAGAAGGAGAGATTGAAACCGGATTTTTACGTGGAAAACCTCCCCTTGAATGAGGAGGAAAAACCACGAGACTCTGGGCCTGTTGAAATGCTTTCACTATGTATGGAAGTCTTACAAAATACAAGTTTTGGGAATTCCTTCCTTATCTCTTGTTTGTGTTTTCTCTCGTTAGGAAATTCTCTCGTTGGGAAGCTTTGTCACCTTCGTTCCTTCTTGTGCAAAAGAGAGGAAGAAGGTCCCGAAAAAAGAGGTCCTGAGTCAAGAGCCTCTGTTGAGTATTTATAGGAGAAATGGTGCCTCGGGGAGAGGACACATGGCAGCTGGCGGATGGCCGAGAGACAGTTCACTTGTCCTGTTGGTCACACCAAGCGCGTGAGGAGGCCGTCCACCTGCTCTGCTTGCCGTGTCAGGAATGATGACATGTGTAGTGAGGCATGCCGTTGATGCCACTGGTAGGGCCTGAGCGTGTCAGGTACATAGACCCTAGGTGTCAGTCCTGATTTGACCAGGCATGCTCTGTGGAGGCGGCGTCTTACAGTGGCTGCAGGTTCCTTGAAAATCGACGTAATTGCTTAGTTGGTGCTTTTGGCCGTGTATGAGGTGGTCCTCATCCTTGTGTGGCGTGCCCTGTCCCTTTGTGAGTCCATGGACCCGTTTGAGGGAAGTAGCTCTCGGACGTTGACTGCCTTTTGGGAAGTCTTGAAGGTTCTGGGACTATTCAGAAACCTGGTGGAACCCTTAAGGCTCTCGGGCTTCTTCTCCTGATCCTCGTACCTGAGGACCAGGGTTCTTAGATGCCTCTCGGGCGTCGCTGATGTCGTCAGCTCTTTGTGGCGTCCTCAAGCCCCTGTTGGTTAAAGGGACCTCTCAGGCCTTTGCCATTATTTTGGCCTTTGGGACACTAGCCCATGTTCTCGGGCTTGTTTCTGGGCTTTTGACTTGGGCCCTTTCTTTGGGCCGTCTTTTATGGGCCCCTTTATTGGGACCCAACATAGCCCCCCATGCCATGCCAAAGGGTTTGAGGTCCTCGACCGTTTGGCATGAAGTCGCTGCTCTACTGGGGAGGTCGGTCTCTTCCTGTGACAGTTTGTCCACGCGCGCGTTGCAATTTGAAGGGGACATCCTTGAGGAGGTAAGAGTATGACCGTCCGTGCTCCGGCTTAGGCCCTTTGTGGTATTAGTTTGAGTCCATATATGTCCTCGGAGGAAAGGTGGTGCTAGGATTGGTGGAGAATTGTCCCCGAACTTCATTTGAGTCCGAGACCTTTCCAGCGCCGCCGTTTGAGCTTCTGAAGGGCCTTAAATGCTGAATTGACGCGCTGGCAGGCGCCTTGGGAAGGCAAGGCCATGATTTCTTTAAGACGAATGGCCGAGCGATGCGTGGCGAGGGTAATGAGTGCGCCTTTTTGAAATTCAAAACTATTTAAGGGACTTCTCGCACCTGACTTTCCATTTCTGCGTATATTTTTCATTTTCTCCTCCAAGTGTTGAGGCGTTCGTTCTTCTTTTGTTAGAGATTCTGCTCTCTGTGCTCCCTCTGCTCTTCGTCGTTCATGGCACTTGGAGTAAGGAAAATTGCCTCCACCATGACGCTCGGCAAACTTGAGGAGATTCGGGAACGATATCGGATTCCTAATTCTGTGAGCATGACGCTCCAAGGATCCTATGATAGGGCGTGGTACCCACCAGATGGATTCATTACTGTGTACAAAGTCCATCTCAAGGGTGGGCTTCGGTTTCCTGTGCCGGAGGAGCTCTACGACATCATCAGGGGACTTGGAGTACCCTTTGGCAGGCTTCTACCGAATTCCATCAGGTATTTGGTTTCTTTGTGTGTTTTCTTCCGTTGTCACAAGAAGCTGCTGAATGTTCTCACAGTCAAGGTTATGTTTCGCTTCACACATAATCTTGACTGGATCACGATGACTCCCCATCCGGACTTCTCTTTGATGTGCGGGGGAAACCCGGACTCCACAAAGCGGTGGAAGGATAAATTTTTATTCTTGGGCGTCCGGGAGAATTGGGTCATCCCCATTGTCTGGGAAAAAGTGGCCAACCAGTGCCGCTCGGATCCTTCAAAGGAGGAGAGGGAGACCGTGAAGGAGTTTATGGACTTGGTGCTGGCTAACCTCGGGGGCTTTCATTTGAATAAGCGCAACATCTGGCTCTCGCCCGAGAACTTCGAGGAGGCCAAGTGGGGACCACGGGCTGAGGCCTCCATTGTGAGTCCTCCTGAGAAGTCCAAGAAGAAGAGACTAAGGAGGAAGGTGGAGTCTCTGAGGATTGAGGGTCCCACTGACTGCGCGGAGACGAGCCTTCCGACGGAGAGCTCGAAACGTCCAGCGGCCATTGTTGAGTTCCCTTCCTCTGATGATGATGACGATGATTTTGACATCCATGATGTTGATGATGATGCCGGGACTGCTCCTCTCTCTAAGAAGTCGAGGACTGATAACTTACCGGAGTCCTCGGGGGCTGAAGATCCCGCCCTTCCTTTGGTGGCGGATCCTTTCGGAGGGCCTTTGGGGACGATCGTGGAGATCATGGAGCTCTCGGACGTCCAGTCTCCCGATGATGATCCTACTCCTGGAGTTCCCATTGATCTTCCTGGTGACGTCTCGGACAGGATTGATCATCCTTCCGATGACATAGGAGGCGGGGACTCCGCCGTGGACGCTGAGGGTGAAATGATTGCTGAGATGGTTCGAGACTTGGTAGGGACCGAGGAGGTTGGTGCTGGCCGGCCTGGTCTCTTCTGACCCTTGTGATCCTCCTGCTGAAGTCCAGACTAAACCCCATCGGGGCGAGAGGTGGATGTCCTCGGGAAGCCTCATGCCGAGGGCGCTGATGTCAGGGAAGGTTCCTTAGCGCCTTTTTTAGCGGTGGAGCCCGATCCTGAGGAAGCACCTGCGGTGCCTGAGAGTGGACCGCAAGAGTCCGGGTCCCCTGGACGACGCGGCCTTATGCATGATCCCTTCGTCTCTAAGGTAATCCACTGTTACTTCTCTTTGTTCTACTTTTAGTTGGTTGTTTCTTGATGGACTTGTTTATTTTTGCACCTTCGGGAGATGGCCGGGAGCTTCATCCAGTTGGTCAAAGAAGCCACCCGGTCCCGTTTGGAGATGGAGTCGTTGAGGGATGCTAGGGAAGCTGCCCAGCGGGCTGAAGCGAAGCTGGCCGAGGCCAAGGGTAAAGTATCCTCTCTCAAAAATACCGTCAAGCTCCTTCGGCTTCAGACGGGACTTCTCCGTGAAATGGTTGTCCGTCAGGATGAGAGGTTGAGGACGTCTATACAGCCCTCAGAGATTGCGTCACTATTAGACAGCAGATACCAAGAGGGCATTCATATGTGCCGCCGAGTGTCGCGGTTGGTTAATTTGCGGTTTTTGGGGGCTGTCCTCGATCCTAGGAACACCAATACTTTTTGTAGAGAAGACTAATATGGCGTTGCTGGGAGGCCTTTCCCCGAGTCTTCTCAGGCAGTGCCTGAAAGTGAAGCTTCTACGACTGACGGGGAAGATTTGACAGATCAGACGGGGACTTCTGGAGTCCAAGAGGTTCACGGATAGGGGAGTCAGGGGGAGCTCCCATGACTTGATGTCTTTTGTCTCTTCTTCTTTTTTTTTTGAACACTTGTATAGAATATTGTTTATGTTAATAAAACTTACACATTTTCAGAGTTGAAACCTGGAACTCTTTGCCCGGTCTGTACGAGTGCTTGTTCCTTTTGTGACGCTAAGTAATTTGTCCTTAGCCTTTACCGTTAGCCCTTCGAAGGATTATACTACCTTTTGACCCCTCGGATCGTCTAGCTTTGCATGAAGTTCTTTGAGCATTAAACTCTTGGGGTACGTGGACGGGACCGAGTATGTAGAATTCGATCTCTGGGGCTGCTCGGATGGGACCGAGTTAGTAGAGTACGACCTCTGGGGCTGCTCGGTTAAGACCGAGTTTTTGAATACGACCGCTAAGGCCGCTCGGTTAGGACCGAGTTTTTAGAATACGACCTCTGGGGTCGCTCAATTAAGACCAAGTTGTTAGAATACGACCTCTGGGGCCGCTTGGTTAGGATCGAGTTTTTGATATACGACCTCTAGGGCTGCTCGGTCGGAGCCGAGTTTTTAGCATACGATCTCTGGGGCCACTCGGCCGGAGCCGAGTTTTTAGTATGCGACCTCTGGGGCCGCTCGGCTGGAGCCTAGTTTTTAGAATACGACCTCTGGGGCCGCTCGGCCAGAGCCGAGTTTTTATCTTTGACTTGGGAGCTGCCTTGAAGCTGATGAAGGAATATGAGAGTGCGCCACGATGGACATATGGAATGGATCCTTTCATTAATGTAGAAGTGTTACATTGAGTCGCCTCTAGGGCCATTTTGATTCCTCATGTTACATTAATGCCCTGAGTCCTAGTTGACGCTTGCTTGAGCCTTGGTATCTCTCCTGCTGCTCCCTTGTCGGTCGTGGCCTCTCGATAGTTCCGCTCTGTGCTGGCCTTTTTAGAATACGACCTCTGGGGCCGCTCGACCGGAACCGAGTTTTTAGAATATGACCTCTGGGGCCGCTCAGACGGAGCCAAATTTTTAGAGTATGACCTCTGGGGCTGCTCGGATAGGACCGCATTTTTAGAATACTACCTCTGGGGCTTCTCAGACGGAGCTGAGTTTTTAGAATACGACCTCTGGGGCCACTCGGATAGGACTGTGTTTTTAGAATACGACCTCTGAGGCCGCTCGGATAGGACCTAGTTTTTTCCTCTAACTTGGGAGCTGCCTTGACGCCGATGAATGGAATGTGATTGTGCATCACAATGGACGTATGGAAGGGATCCTTTTATTTATGTAGAAGTGTTACATTGAGAGGTTTCCAGGGCCGTTTGGATCCCTCTCATTACATTTGCGCCTCTCTTGCTGTTCCCTTGTCGACCGTGGCCTTTTGACAGCTCTGTGCTGCCCTTTTTGAAGTTGGCATGCGCAGCCCCTCAGTCGGTGGTTAGGCGCCTTCCTTGCTCATTAAGGATTTGCCTTTTGAACGGCGCGACCGACTACGTCCTGCTGCTCCGGGTCTACGCCCGGGTCGTGGCTGGAAGCGGTTGAGGTAGCCTTCCATTACCAGCCGCTCGACGTCCGTCTGGAGCGTCCTGTAGTCCTCGGTGTCATGACCGCGACTGCAGTGGTAATGATAATATTCCCACTGGTCGTCCCCTTCGAGGTTCTTCAACGCCTTGGCCATCTCAAGAACTCTTCGTCTCGGATCTGCCTCAGGATGCTGGTGAGTGACTTGGTGAGGGCAGGTGGGGCTGATGGCCCCTCTCTTCCAAAGACAATCCGTTCGGGATCATTTTGCCTGGATGGTCCTTGGGACTTCGACTGGGCGCTCGCCCTTCTTTTTCCTCCCCCTGTCCACGGGGGCAGGGGGTCTTCTCGGATCTCCGGCTGGCTTGCTTCGCCGGTCTTGGGTCCAAAGACCGTCTTCCAGAGCCTCGTGAGCCCTTTCTTTGTTGGAAAATGGGCCATGGGCTTCTTTTTGTTGAGGTAGTCCCTCAACTCGCCAGGAGCTCGTGCAGCTTGTCGCTCCCGGGGTGCTGCTGGCCGCAAACGTTCGAGGTATTTTCCCCTGGACTACTCGTCCACCGTCTTACGAAGGGTGTGGACCGCTCTTGAGAGGCTGTCCACTTTCTTTACTAGCTTCCGCACGCTAGTACCAGGATGGCCACTCGCCATGTTGCTTGATGTGAGACACCTGTCGAAAGGTCCTACCTCCCGGGTGGACGTGCTGGCTTGTCTGCTCGCCATCTTTGGAGTGCTGGTTGTTTTGTGAGGGTAGGAAACGTAGAACGTGAAAAAGCACGTTACGGTGCACACGTGTTTTGACCCCGTTACAAGTATAGCGGAAGCAATAAAATAAATTAATTAAATATTCGA
>JAOVVI020002632.1:5163-20690 GCA_028571085.2 Nepenthes alata | reverse complement strand
TTCACTCAAAATAATAATTTTTACATAATTTAAACAAAAAGAAAATTTAAATTCCATTCGATTTTTATTTCACCAAAATTAAAATTTAACTTATATTTTTAAATTTTAATTTCGTAATCCAGCCTCTAATTCTCTCACATTCAGCACACTTATGTCAGCCATCAGCAACAATATCTACGACACGGTCAGGACTTAGAAATTCAAGAAGATTCATCGCTCACAAAGATGAAAACATTCATTTTCATAATCATAACCGTATATTTTAAAATGAATGACTATAATTAAGCTACTTTTTTTAAAATAAAAATAAAAATTAACAATTTCAAAACGATTAAATTACAAGTAATTATTTAGAAATATACTGTTAAGAATTCCAAAACGAACTCATCCATCTATAGTATAAGAGATTGATCCCCCTCGTCCAAAAAATTAGGGGCACAACACAACTACTACTACATCCTCCTCTCTCAATGATAGCATAACGTAGAGAAACACAAGCCAAGTCTCTTCTACTACTACATCAATACGTCCCAAAAATCATCATTTGAAACCGCTTATAAAAACCCCGAGGACGATTTTCTCTCAAATGTGTAGAGAAACAAATAAAAAAGGGTCGCTTATTTCAGATTGCCTCGACAGGATTTTGATAAGACCGTGTTGGGTGAAGTAAAATACAGAATTTTGGAGGAAAATCTTTCGAGATCCACCGTATAGTATAGCGTGGGATTAAAATGCCAAAATAAATAATTCTAGCCCTTATAAAACAAAAATAGATTCTTCAACTCATCTCACGCCGAGGTACAGCAAAAAAATACACATACATAAAATCTAATCCGGTTTATCGTAATTGATGGGAGATTGGAGTGAGCAAAAGGCTCCGGCTAGGGTGGCCACCGAATGCAAAGATGAAACATCGAAAAGAATAAATATTGCTGTATATTTTTCCGGGATCCCGGAAAAGGAACAACAAAAAACAATATACTAACCTGCAGTCGAAGCTTCGTAAACGCATCTCAGCACTTTTGTATCTTCGTAATTTGTCTGTCGCAGCTATCAAACTAGAGTCCTTTATCACAACCCTAGCCGAAAACAAAGAAAAATAAAAAAATTGTCTGTAACATAAATCCAGGCATAATTTGCATCGACTACAAGAAAAACTACTGCTTTGACAGTCAGCAGGCTGCATGTAAATCAAAAATGGTAAGACAACGATACTTGCCTCAGATAAGAAGCCCACTAGAAAATCAAAGTCAACTTTCCCGGGGCATTTCTAAATGTTGCAGCTTCTACCTTCATGACATTAAATTATACAAATTATGAATAAAATGAAGCAGAATGAAACACCACACACTAGAATAAATGTAGGGTGCTTAGATAACATCGGATCCAGCATCAAACTCACAAGCTTAGTTCTTCTTAAAATATCAGCCGATTCAACTCTATCAACTTACGACTTTAAAACAAAAAATTCTTCTAATATATTCAATAGCAATATGTTTGTCCGATCTGTTTACACCAATATGGTCACAGCTGATGCTGCTGCTGCCAATATTTTTATCAATGATAGCAACCCATCAGAGACATTCAAACCAAGTCAAAAGGACCGAGTTTTTCTAAAACCTCATTTCAAGTTTTTCTACGCCTTTCACCTTTGTACAGCTTTAAGGCAACTAAGAACTTGAAAGGACCGAGTCCAACAAAACTCCTACAACTATGGCTCGAAAACTTCAAAATAATAATAATAATAACCTACAGTTCCTTCTCATTGCAAGAGGCAAAACACTCGTCTTCATCTTGAGAATGAATATTATCATTTCTACCTCGACCAGCATAAACTATAAAGAAACATTTTCCTACTTGTACGGAACCACTGAAGATAATTATTGGGAGTCTTCTGCCAGTAAAAATATTGCTGGAACAATACAGATGTTTACAGGTAGCATGTCTGATTACCCTCCAGTTCTATTAGGCGTCTGCACGTGCCATAATATAGCTATGGTTTGTAGAAGTGTCTTCCATAATATGACACATTTAATAATTTTTTGAGGTTATGATCCCATAGGTTTTGTTATATTTCATTAGAAAGTTTATATCTTTTAATAAGCCCAATCTATAATGAAAAAAATGACATTTATTTGATTAAAAAATTCATACTATTCACGCACTATAAATAATAAAATTACCTATCATTTGCTAGAAATACGATTGGATGGTTTTTAGATAGCAATTGTGGCAGTTTTTCAATTTTGAATGAGTGGAAGTTTCCAACTTCCCATCAATGCTATTTAAAAACTGCATGTCAAAAAAGTTGGGATAATAGAAACTCCACACACAAATTCAGTAACTCTTATTAAGGAAGAGATAAAGGTAAAGAAAGAAAAATCAATTCTAAGATCTTCGATAAAAGAACCTTAAGTATAGATTCAGGTATATCTATAATATTTAATTCTATATTATGAAATAACGTGATAATTTTGACAATTCAAAAACAGTTTTAATCTCACAGATATCTTGCAAAGTCTCCTCATCAAAGCATACACTTATCCGCAGGGAGCTGATAGAAGTGGTGAATCAAACTCCACATGAGATGCTGATCAACATTTTTCTCTAAAATCCCAGCACAAACCTTTCCTAATATTTTCTTCATGGTTATAGTTGATTTTTCATCAGTAACTTCCCCATTTACTAATACCTCAAAATGACTAGATATTTAACCACACATTTTATGCCATAAATAATTCTATGTTACCTACCTTGAAGTGATAAAATTATCCACCATAACTGTTCCCACATCTCGCTTCTAAAAAAGAGAATTTTTAAAAAGGAGAATGTATTATTTAAAAAAAAAAAAGGTCTGGTGCAGAACAACCAACATATGCAAACTGAAAACATAATATCATAGCCAGGAGCCCCCAAAATCAAAATGAAGAAACAAAAGTAGTACCTTGAACAGAGCACGTGTACATCTGTCAAATCAAATTGCTGCTATCCCCTTTATGGCGTGGACAACTCTCAACAAGTTAACCTGTAAATAGTAAATAGATATATAGAATCTTGCAAACAATACCAGGCATGAACAGATTACACCAACCAAAATATTAAGGATCTTTCAGTTACCAGAAATACTTGCTCTTAGTTCTGTTTAAACATCCAAATGCTCAGTAACTTTAGATCCAGGTGAACAATATCATTAAGATGCAGCAATAGCAGCTCTGTAACAATGTAACTACACATATCTGCATAAGGCAACTAATTCACAAAGCTTGTATAAACAATTTCCTATAGCATGCAACCCCTATTCAAAATCATTCTAATTATCACAGTACATTGAGAGTCATGGAATGATACCTTATGAAAGAGCAATTGATGAAAAAGTAAGAGAATAAACAAGCATGTTAGGAAATCAAGTTGGTTTCATGGTTGCCAAACTTCTTTTTCCAACCTGGTGCGTAAAACTCTATGCGTGAGGTCTGAAGAATATTCGAATCACTATACAGTCTAAAAACTTGAATATATAAGATGCCACTTTCACGAGTCAAACTTGTGACCTCCGGATCATATGACGACAACTTTAACTTCCAAGTGACAACCCATCCAAAAGCTTTATATCTATTAAGAAGATTAATAGAGAAATTTAGGAATGATACGTGGTTTTTGTTGATTCAAAGAATGTTTAGTAGATGGTACCTAGGGAATTTTTATGAGGGGTGATTGAAAGAGGCCCTCAATAATACACACACAATAAAAAAGAGGAAACATGGATTTTCTAATTACAATGGGGCTACATCAAGGTCAACTGAGTAATATTAAACCTAATTCAAATGAATTTATGAGACACATTGAAGATGAAGTTATTGGTGTGTCTTGACCAAGGATGTTATTGTATGGATCAACCAATAGAAGGAGAATCAAAGTTCAAATTATGAAATGAGTAGCTTTAGAATCTAAAGGGCCAAGAGTGAAACAAAATATATGTGCAATTTTAGTAATTCTAAGCAAAGTAATGGACTTGCCACACTTAATCAATGATTAAGAGATTTATGAAAGTGCACATGGATCTGTAATTTAAGAAAATAGGGAGGTTGGAGAATATATGGATAGGGTTAAGATGGATTTGTTCAATAATTATTAATGTTTATTATAATTTCATAAAAATATGAAGGATCTAATGTAGCAAGTTTCATATCATTATTTTATGGATTAACTACCAAAAAAAATATGAAGATAAGCTAAAATTTGCATAATAAGCTATTCCCACGAACATAAACTCAATCAAAAATGCTATGAACCTTCACCAACAACAGCAAAACTGAGAGGGAGATTAAGTGAGACAAGAGGGAAATGACCGAGGAAAACAGAGCAGAGAGCTAGAAAGACAATAGGAAGACACAGTGAGCAGAAAAAACCGACTCGGCAAGCAAAAAAGAAGAAAACAGAGCACCTTCTCTTGAAAAAAGAAACAGAGAACAATACAGAACAGAGCACGAGTGACAGAGTAGTTGAATGAAAACACTGTGAGAAACTGATATGGCACAGGAGGAAAAAATAAAGCATAAAAAATAATAATAAAACAGACAACAGGAATAAAAGAAAACAACCTAGAGAGAGATAGAGAGAGAGAAAGAAAACTCAGCAGAAATTTTAGATACGAAAAAAAATATTTATATATATATTTATTTATTTATTTATTTATATAATAGATGCAGATAATTGGGATAGCAGGTGGAGATAGTATCACAGGTGAGAGACAATTGAAGAATGAACATATTGAACTTTCAGTCCTCTGTCATTTTTTAAACCTGAGTTGTCAACTTCTCCTGTCCCCTACTTCAGTATTTTTTTCCCCTTATAAGATGATGTAATTTTGCCTTTGAAAATGGCAAAAGAGCAGAGTTGGCCAACAATGTTTGAGATGTGCAGTTTTCTCATAGTTTTATTTTTTCAATGCATGTACAAAAATACATCATAGACAGAAACAAACAGTAACTGTAGCTCTACCTTCATGTGGAGGTTTGGCGAGTGGAAGTCAGCACAAAATGCAGCCTTACTTTTGGGATCTCTAGCTGTTGTTAACAAGAAACCAGGGGGAAACTATGATGCTCAATGATTCAGAAATTTAAAACACAAGAAATATTGAATGCAGACTTACCTGCTAATGAAAAGCAACCTATGCTCTTGCTCCGGTTTGTTATTTTATGCTAAAGAAGACAACAAAGTAACAGCAAAACACACAAAGATCAAAATATGTAAACCACAAAAACAAAACTCATCTAAAACAGAAGTCGCAATTCTGGTTGAAGTAACAAAAATTGACCAAAATAAATGTTAAACTTTATCTTGGTGACATATCCCTTCATGCCCTTCTAGTGCAGAAATGACATATTCACACCTAACAAGTGAATTGATATAACACTGTGAAGGAGAATATACACAAAAGTTCTAGAAATGAGCTACTTTGCTCAAGGCCAGAAACCAGACCAACAATTTCCAATTATGGTTCAACCCAATAAACAAATTGATCACTTAATTGGAAAACTTCAAAGAGAAACTAATCAGAATCATGCGTAGCTTGACTTAAACTCTTGGCTCCACATGAACCACCAACAATTTCTCCATTTCAAAATGGATTCAGAAGCATCTAACATTTTGCTTACACATAGTTACTGCAAAAGTAAAATTAGATACGGGATACCTCAACTCCAGCGTTGCCCCCAATACCACCAGCACATAAGGTAACATGCATCTTGTCTTAAAATGACAATTAACTACCACTTGAAGGGAGCGCTAGACTGCAAATAAAACACAGAAAAGTTTATTGCCCAAGTGGGAAAAACACAGATTTCACATATTTTACCAGCATAAAGAAGTTGGGAGAGGAGAAAACAAATTCGAGCACTTTTTATCCTACTGCAGAAGTTGTTCACTTAAATAACAAATATTATGATTACATAGTGGCCATTCACAAAAGTTTGTATGAAAAAATTAATTGGACCAAAGGATAATAAAGGATGGTAAAAAAAAAGAAAATAATATTTAGCACACCAAGCAGCCCAAATGCTGATATTAGACCTTGTAGAGGAACCATTTGACATCACATGGGAACTGCTGTTGAGCAACTAAGCCCATTGATTGGTGTACAGAATTATGACAGTAAAGTGAAGATTTTTTTCCTCAAAACTCATCGGAGATATCATATAGAAAGCGGCACACAACCTTTGCGTAAAGAATTCTTTTACTGCTTCAACACAGTATGGGAATGATGCCTTCCCACTTTTGATGTTAACATTGCTGCAAAAGAAAATTGGTACTCTTAGCAAACTCCAGGATAATGAATAAGCAATATACATAGAACATGGCAACATGATTATTAGTCTCCACCGAAAGTGCCAGAAAATATATACATGATCTTGGTTTCTGTTTATTTAGAAAGATATTTGTTTCTGCAAGAACAAAGCAAGCCAAAAAGAAATAGTAAATAAATATAATTGAAGGAGAAAATATGGAGTTTACACTGAAAGAAGAAAGGTCATTTGAATAATAAGAACAAAAAATTTAATTTTCAAGTCAAAATGAATCTCTTATCAATAAAAAATATGTAAGAGCCTTCCTGTGCTAACACAGCCTAGAGTTCTAGCCAATTCCAATAAATGCATCCAGACAGCCAAAAGAAAAAACTTCATCAACCACACAAAAGAGTACAAGAAGCTCGAGAATGTCATAACAACTTGAAATGTGCATATCGAACATAGAACACAAGCACACACTCCTTCCATCCCATTTTAAAAACCATGTCAAACTTTCCTGGAATCCCAAAATTGAGTAACTTTTTTCTCATTCAACATTCCTCAATCTCAGATGAGCTACTAATTTGGGAAAAAGCACAGATTCTCACAAAATGAATTAACTGAATTTAATAACATATTTGGGGCTTCCTTTTTCCTATAATTATCCATGTCAAATTTATTAACCTATTTTCCTTCACTTTACGGTAAATGTTCAAGGGATCCCATAGAAATTAAAATCAAATGTAAAATTTTACTTTTTATGGACAATGATCTCATGAGGGCAAAGAGGATGGCCAATTTGGTATAAAAATAGTAAATAAGACATTTATTCTTCCACAATGCGTTAAAAATGGTAAACATTGTATAAACAGAACTTTAAATAATGAGTTTAGTATATTTTCAGTGATGTCTTACAATGGAATGCAAGAATTATTGCCTCCTATTGAGAGGAGTGATGGAAAAGAGTTCATGTACACC
This sequence comes from Nepenthes alata, assembly GCA_028571085.2. Taxonomy (NCBI): domain Eukaryota; kingdom Viridiplantae; phylum Streptophyta; class Magnoliopsida; order Caryophyllales; family Nepenthaceae; genus Nepenthes; species Nepenthes alata. The sequence continues at coordinate 13,428 of JAOVVI020002632.1, read as the reverse complement.
AAACCACTTGATGTAGATGACTTGATGTTGTATTAGTACAATTGCTATTCTTATCTTATCTGTCTGATCAGCAAGATAGATGCCTAATTACAAAGTTATCTGCAGCATTTCCACACTAAATAGCATTAAAAGAGTGATATTCTTGTGTATATAGCTCGTATAATTAAAAGAATGATATTCTTGTTCAAATAACTTGTATAATTAGAACTTGCTGAAGCAAAGTCCTGAAAAGTCCAAGCCACAACCTTGTACCCTAAACATTAAAGAAGCTAGCTAGCCCCAACCTGCCCACATCCTCCAAAGAAAAAGGAAAATAAAGGAAAAGGAAAATACAGTCATATGCATACTACATTCCCCAAGTTCATATGAGAAAAATCCAAACATACCCCATACATACCCATAAACGAAAAGAAAAGAATTAGTTCCCAACATCATGAAATACTCAGCAGGGACAGCAAAAACTATGTGGAATTAATGCCCAAGAGATCTGCATAATTTATATTATGTGAAAGCTTTGAGAGAGAAAGATACACATACATTCCTGGATCAAAAGTCATCATTGGGCATATATGTGTGCAGCAATGAAGAGGCTCCACCTCAACGTTGATTGATGATGAATCAATGACTAGATGAAGATCCATATTGCAGCATGAAAGCCGCTTCACCAAATAGTTGACAACGGCAGCTTCTGTTGGTCAGCATGAGGGGCAGGTTGGAATTGGGTGTCACGAGAAAGCATGAGAACAACACAGAGGAACTCTCAGCCACCAAGAACACCCTCAATCAACATCGAATATGTATGTGAACTAGGTTGACAACCCTTGATCTCCATTATTTTCAGCAGCTCAGAGCATCTATCAACATGGCCTCTCTTAAGAAGCCCATCAATCAGAAGCTTCCAAGCTACCTCATCATTATTGTAGCTGCATAGGAGCAGACTACAAAACGTGGCCTCGGCTTTTTCCTTGTATCCCTTATCATATAATGAACAGATAAGCAGCTTATAGGATTGCAGATATGGTAACTGGCCCCTTCTAACTATGTTATCTAACAACCTGGATGCTTCTTCAAGCATTCCCAACATGCAGCAACATATGATGAGGGAATTAATGATATCTTCACCAGGGTGCATTCCGCCCTGTTTCATGTAATCGACCAACCTCTGAGCTTCTTTGATTCGCCCTTGTCTGCAAAGTTCAGAAATAACTGTGTTATATGTGCTAAGATTTGGCTGGCAACCATGTTTAGTCATGTTGTCGATGAGCTCCATCACTGTTTCAAAGTCCACTATCTTCCAGACATCAGCAACATGAAAAGAAACACCATTTAAATTCACATCAACACATCCTTCATTCCTGCTTCCTGTTACGTGCTTTCCATTCAACAGATGTTTGATAAAAATAGAATAAGTGAAATGAGAAGGCTCACAGCCGGCATCCATCATGGATTTGAGCACATCAAAGGCTTGAACCAATGATCCCAAATGCCCATATCCATCAATTAGTGCATTATAAGTGACCACATCCGGCAAGATACCTCCTGCATTCATTTCATTCATCAACTTCTCAGCTTCATCCATCCTGCCTTGGTTGCTATATGCATGAATAAAAGCAGTATAAGTACAAGCATCAGGCTTATATCCCATGGAAACCATCTGCTCAAGAACCCTATGAGCATGATCAAAGGAACTATCTTTAAGAAACCCTTTAATGATTATAGAATATGTAACAACTGTCGGCTTCACCTCTGCAAGTACCATTTGCTCCAGCAATAACATAGCCTCCTGAATTTTCCTCTCTCTGCACAGACCATCAATCAATACATTGTATACATAGGAGTTTGGCAAGCAGTCCACGTCCAGCATTTGGTCAAATAAAGCATGGGCACAATCAACTTTACCTGCTTTTGAGTAACCATCAATCAGTGCTGAAAAAATTACCACATTTGCCCTCAAACCCTTCTCCTCAAGAGAATCAAACAGAATACGAGCCTCTTCTACCCGTCCTCTTTTGCAAAGAGCATCTATAATGATGCTGTAAGAAAACTGATCAGGTTCCACACCATTTTCCGTCATCATATCAAGTAGCCTAAATGCGCAATCTAAGTGATCCTCTCTGCACTGTCCTTGTATTAATGAGTTATAAGTGACCAAACTAGGTATCAACTTTCTTTCTGCCATCTTATTAAGTAACATCATAGCAAAAGGAACTCGATTAACTCTACAAAAACCACATATCAATTCATTGTAGGTTCGAACATTAGGGCTGCAATTATTCAACTCCATCAGATTAAATATCTCAAATGCAGAGTCAATCTTACCCTCCTTGCAATACCCATCAATCAAAGCATTGTAAGTGACAACATTTGGGGTCAACCTTTTCTTGGACAATTCATTAAACAGATTTCTGGCTTCATCAAGCTTGTTCTCTTCGCACATGCTATTAATTAACACGGTGTAGGTATAAATATTTGGTTCACAGCCATTTTCAGTCATCTCATAAAACAAATTCATTGCAACTTGTTTCCTGCCCGCTCGACACAATGCTGACATAAGAACTGTATATGTCCGCACATTGGGTCTACAGTTGTCTTCCTCCATCTTAGAGAACAATGTAAGACCCTCATCAACCCTATTGTCTTCACAAAACCCATGAATCATATAGTTATATGAAACCTCATTCCTTCTACAGCCTTTCTGAGGCATTGAAATAAAAATGCTATATGCACGGTCCACATCCTTGTTCCTACAATTCCCTAAAATCAATGATGAGTACGTAAACGTGTCAGCATCCAACCCTGCCTGCGCTATCTTACTCACATACAATTCAGCTTCTACCACATTACCCAATTTGCAATAAGCGTTAATCATTGTATTGAACGTATAAATATTAGGCGAAATTTTGTAATCCAACATCATGTTATATACACTCTTCATTTCATCAATCAAAAGAAACCTACACAATGACATCAACAACAAATTATAACACTTGAGATTCAACCTAAATTTTAACTCTCCGTCATCACGATTCAATTTTATCAAAAAATCCAATACAAACCTAACTTCCTCAACATTATCGCAGCATTTAATCAACGAAGCCCTAACCCACTCAGCACTCGTAAAATTTTTTGCCCGAATCAGGAGACTAAGCAACGATGAATGGGAGTAGGCGTTGTGCTTGAAGCGGGGACTCTGTGCAAGATAACTGAAGAAGTTGAGGGCAGTTTGGGGATTGAAATTGTGAAGATTGAATAGAGACGCGACGTGAGAAGGGGATATGGAAGGGATTAGTTTTTTGAGGGATGGATTCTTTTGCCAACTGGGAAAAGAGAGAATTGTGAAGAGTTGGGATGTAAGGTCCGAATATTCAGGACTGACAGCCGAGCAGAGAGAATCGACGGATGCAGTTGCATTGGCGGCTATGGAAATGGATTTCTTAGGGAAGTGGCCCCGGAAACAAATTATTGACTCACCTTGTCGGAGTTTGGCAGCTGATTTTCTGATCGTCAGCCCTCGCATGCCGATGAGGATTCCAAATGCCTGCGCCTGCATGATCCGAACCAGGAAACAATATCGACGGCGCGGCAGTACAGGCGGCGGCGGTGGCCGAGGAGCGGAGTGCGCATATTTGCCTGATTGGAGTACTGGAGAGAGCATGTACCCTTGAGCTTGATATGTCGAATGACCAAGAAAATATATATAAAAGGAAATCTTGATATACATTCTATTCCCAATTATTTATTTATAATCTACAAATACCATTCAATTTTTTTAAAAAAAATTAAATAAACTCTCTGCATATATATATATATATATATAATTTAAACAAATAATGTTTTTTAAATAGAAATTATTTAGGAGATGACTTGAGAAATGGGCCTGGAGCTCTCCCTTCCCAGATTGGGCCACCTTTTGTTGTGGATCAGTAAGGTTACCTGGTGGGCCTAAGAAAAAAATCATCAATGCTTTTGATTTAATCGTGGATCTTTAACGAGAACAAGTCGTGGCAATTAAGCTTAGTTGCAACCTATTTTACAACATTATTTTGATTATATCTAATTGTTGGGTCCAGAATGGGTGAGGCCCAAGAATCATAAAACCCAATCCAGGTAGCAGTGGCCCAAATAATAAACACAGCCCAGAACTTAAAACAGCCTTCGTGACAGCCTAGCGCCCACAGCCAATCAACGCTTCTTTCAACACATTAATTCAGTTGTAGGCAAGTTGTAGGCAACAAACACGAGGCAGTATGGACAAACTAATGAGAGAAAGGTCAACTTTGTCAGCTGTGGCTCGCATTGCTCCTTACAATTGACCAGCCAATCCTCACGCAATGTGCAGACCAAGCGTGGCCAGCAATACTTGACAGTTTCGTCACCGCCACAAGGCAACAGCTGATACCACCAACCATCACCAGTGGTTAACGGCCGGTGAATCCCTACAGAAAGAATTCTTGCGCCCAAAACTCTACTGCCTGGAGTCTATAAATTTTCTTTCCTTCTATAAAAAAATGGATCAGATCTCAAATCCTTAATATGAATATAGGCACTGAGACAAATACTGCTTGAGTTTCTGCTCTTAGACTTACCCCCAACACTAATCCTTCACAATCTTTCATAGGCTACCAAAGTAAGTCACCTATTGCGATACATTTTCAGGAGCCAAGCCTCCCACCAAATGATCATCAACTCTCATACTCTCATATTCATACACTATCACCGTACACTCAACATATTTTCGCGCACCTCTAAGTGTGCGTCACTTTTCATTTATTGCGGAAGTTTACTAACTTAAGCGTCGGAATACTTTCGATGGAAGAAATGTTATCGACCTCTGACCTCTTATTTGTTAGTTTGTATTGTGTGGGTTCCAAATTAACAGTGAAAAAAATTGAACCCGCTTGTGATCCCTTTTAGACGATAAAAAATTCAAAGGCTCCCTAATTTATACGACAATCATAGACTCAGGAAGAAGCACTAATTAATTGTCTTATAAAGTTTAAATTATTTGAATTTAAAAAGGTGATATTTTATTAGATAAATTCAAATATTTTTTTTTGCTATTTAATTTAAATCTATTTTGTTCTTATTAAATTACATATATATATATATATATATATATATATAATGTGAAGCATATGACATCATATTAAATTAAGTTGCCACAAAGTCTGAGTACACGTCACATTAATACTTCTATAAAAAGGCCGGAAGAGCTTCCACTCTCTTATTCCCGAAAGTCAATTGAACACTGCGAGCCCGCCAAATTCTGCAAAGCAACAATGTCAGAGAAGAATGTGGCGTCGGAATCATCAGCGAAGAATGTGGTTCTGAGAACATCGGACGAGCAAGAGTTCGTCGTGGAGGAGAGGATCGCAGTCCAATGGGGGACGATAAAGCGAATCTTCGAAGACACGTTCACCGGGATGCCCATCCCGCTGCCGAATGTCGACGGAAAGACTCTAGCGAAGGTGATCGAGTACTGCAAGAAGCGCACCGAGACGGAGCCGTCGTCGGCGGAAGGCGAGAAGAGAGAGAAGGAACTGAAAAGGGGGAATTTGGAAATGTTTCTCGACGAGTCTGACGACGTTATCTTCAACCTCGCGTTGGCGGCGAACTATCTGGACATCAAGGATTTGCTGGACGCGGCTTGCGAGAAAATCGCTGATACGATTAAGGATTTCAGTGTTGAGGATTGCCGCGCATTCTTCGGTATCGAGAGTGACTTCACCCCTAAGGAAGAGGAGGAGATCCGTGCTGAACACAGGTGGGCCCACGATCTATCCCGGAATTAGTTTGTTAGACGCTTGTTCGGGAATGATTTTTTTAAATTAAAATGTTGATTCTTATGACTTATTTATAATTTCTTCCATGCATAAAACTCATCAAATTAAAAAGATTAAAATAAACCCAACAAATAAATATATATAAATAAATTAATCCTTTTTATATGTGTAAATCTGTATTACTTAAAATATGCTTATATTTAATATAAAAAAGTAACGAGTTAACTACAATTTATTATATGATCTTGTTGAGTTGAGAATAAAATTTTAAATAAACAATTACTTAGTATTCAAACTTAATTTCTGATAATTTAGTTAAAAGTTTAAGTTTATGTTTTCTAATCTCAACTGGTAAAGTTAACAAATCAATATCGAGTACAGTTCTAAACTCATTAAATTAATTATTCGAATCTTTGTAAGTTTACATTCCATTTAAATATTACTTTGTGTATAGTACTTAATCATCAACAAATTTACCACAATTTTTTAAATCTAGAATATTTGTACTTATATGTGATGGGTTCGGTAACCATGGGCCTAAGAGATTAGGCCCTACAGCAAACTCGCAATCCAACATAATTTTTTTAAAATGAAGAGTCTCACATTACTCCAACAAAAATAGTGCATTTGTAAGATCAAAAAACTCCATAAGACTCCACATGGCTCAGAGAATGGCGTAATCTTTGCTAGCCAATTTCCAACGAGAGCAGACTAACGACCAGGAGACCCTTGACCCTCCTCCCATCCAGGAGACTCCTTGGCCCTCTGCCCGTCCGGAGGCCTCTCGACTATCCTCCAGTTTTAGAGGCCTTTAGCCCTCTTCTCGTTTGGGGGACATCTGGCCTCCGTTGCCAGGAGGCCCTCAGTCCCCCTTATGTCCAGGAGGCCCTTTGGCTATCCTCCAGGCAGGAGGCCTTCGACCCTCCTCCCGTACGGAGGCTCTTGGCCCCCCGTCATAGAGCCATGAGCCTTCCATCTCGGAGTCAGGAGCTCGCTGTCCAGGAATCAATCCTCCACTCAGGTAATCAGGATGTTGACCCACCAATACAGCTTAGTACTTCTCTACGCCGTCCTTCGCAAGTACACCTCTAAACTGTCCCTCTGTCAGGCACACCTCTTAGCTGCCCATCAGTTGGCGCATCCAAACGCTTGATCTACCGCAATATGCATTAATGCATTCATCGTATCCTCCTAGCATCTTTCTATTATTTGAGAAAGATTTTTAATTTGAGCATTGGAGGATATATGGTAAGAATAATTTATGCCGTATTCTGACCTCTAGTGTGTAGTTTGTGGTGTGTAGGTTTCAGATTAATAACGACGAAAATCGGACTCTCTCCGATTCGACTTGCAGTGGAAGAATAGAAGACTCTCTAATCTGTACCACAATCCGAGAACCAAGGACACATCATTAGCGTCATTTGTGGGAACGACTAAAAAGTCTTTCAACCTCACAACAACAAAATAAATACGATTAACACTTGTACTCCAGCTAGCACGTTGGCTGAAAATATCACCTCCCATTGCGACGACCCCCTATCGAGTAGCCATACCAATAGGTGACCGACACCAAATGTATGGGCGCCTGGCGCTCAGTAGAGCACCCTCTTCCTGACCATTTGCGCTCGTCTGAAGACGCAATACTGAGGACTCTGTCCTCTAACTCCAGGATGGATGAAGAAGATCAATATCTTGGATATGAGCTATTGCATCAACAGGAGGCAAAGTCACCCATGGCAACAACCCTCGACCAGGTAGCCATGCGGACGGATGATTGATCTCAAGCGCACAACCACTCGCTTTCCAGTTGGGTGCTCTAGACCTATTGTCCCCAGACCGTCTGCACTTGTAAGAAAATGTAACACGGGAGGTTTCACCGATCAGCTTTCAAGTGATCTGAGAAAGTCAGCATCCTCAGAAATTCAATCTGCCCAACAACCTCAGGACCTAAACAGCCTCCAGTACCTATCTCATTAGCCCGACGACCTCAATATTTAGGAGGATCCAAGCGACGAGACCCACTCCCTGAGAAATGATTGATCTGGTCCCAGGGAATTAGGCCAAAGCCTTAAGCGGCAATGCCTTATTACTCCCAAGACTGCCAGCAACCTCCACGAACCCAAAGAGGTCTCAGGCAGAATCAATGGACAAGCCACTACCCGGTCCTACACTCGCAAGTTGCCTCACTAAAGCGAAGAGCATAGCTCGTAGACATAGCAGGGCCAATCCGAAGACACCACAATGGGGCTTTCCCTCCAACATTTGGACCCCGACGCATGAAGCGGCGGCCGCCACCATTGCCTGAAGAGCCACCGCTACCATCACCGAAGGAGAATCAACAGATTGAGGCATGGTGGAGAGAGGAAGAAGAAAACCCTCAATGAAGCTTGTATCTCTACCCGCGCCATAACGGGGTGGCTATTGCTATGACCAACACCATCATCCACACTAGGACCACCCTCCACCGGCGATCCTCATCGCC
>JAOVVI020002631.1:0-20690 GCA_028571085.2 Nepenthes alata | reverse complement strand
CCTGATTGACTTGAGATAAATAGTATGTCTGGCCAGTGACATGATTGCCTAGGACCTCTTCTACGTTGCATAATGTTATGAACTTCACATTGAGATGTGAGATCGACGTCACTACTCCAAATGCGACTAAGTAGGGTTGTCCCAGAATGGCTTTATAGATTGATGGTAGGTCAACTACAAGGAACGTGAGCATGCGGGATGTTATCTTTGGGTACGTTCCTAGTGTGACCTCCAACAAAATAGTCCTTTGGACTGGAACGAGTTTGTTTTCGAGTCCTTAGAGGGATTCCTCGGTTGGCTTCATTTGATCCTTTTTCAGACCAAATTTGAAATAAGCATCGTGATACAACCAATTTCTGAAGTTTTCATTATCAACAAAGACTTGTCTCAGTTAGTAATCGATTATATCATATGAGACAAGCACAGATACAGTAAGAGGGTCGGAATGAGGAGTTATTATTTGTGTCATTTCGTTGTTGCTAAAATTAATGATATCATTTCTAGCTCCTACTCTCTATCTTTTGCTTTTTGAAGTTTTCTCTGGGAGAGTTGAAGAGTTGCTCCCGGATGTCTCATGGACACCATATTGACAACTTCGACCATAACTCGGTTGCACGGTTGCTCTTGCTGGCTTGGCTTGTCAAGAGGTTTGCCCTGGGTTTCACATGAACTTGTTGAGGTACCCTTTTTGAACGAGGGCCTCGATTTCTTTTTGTAGAGTCTTGCAGTCCTTGGTGCTATGACTCGGAGATTGGTGGTAGAAGTAGTACTTCGACTGATCTCCTTTGTCAGGGTTCTTGGGTTGCTTGGGCCACTTCAAGAATTTCTTATCCAAGATCTGTATGAAGATGTTTGTTCAGGTGTCATTCAGAGGGGTTAGGTTTAGGGGTCTGAGTTCTCTTCAAACACCCGACTCTATTCTTGGCTGCTTCTTGGGGTCTCGGTGTTGGTGCTGTCTCCATTTCTCTTCTTTCCGTTCGTCGACCCTTGATGGCGATGGTCTCTGCGGTTTGGCCACCTCGCTTCGTTGGCCTCCTCGGCGGCTACGTATGAACTGGCGATGGTCTCTGCTTCAAGGAAAGTTTGAGGCTCCTCCTAGACCAAGTGTTTGAAGAAGTCACTCGGCTGCATGGTCGCCATGAAGAAGTTCAGCTTCACCTCGTCGATAAGCTTGGATATCCTTTGGGCCTCGGTGTTGAATCGAGCCAAGAAGCGCTTTGGACTTTCATTTGGCCCCTATCGGATGTGGACAAGGTGCCAAAGCTATTTCTCCTCCATTTGGTTGGAGGCAAACTATGACATAAAGTTGTCGGCCAATTCCTGGAATGTTCTAATTGAATTTAGTTACAATCGGTAGAAACAAATCCGAGTGTCACCCTTAAGGGTCAAAGGGATGCAAAGACACATGTCCGCATCTTTTAGGCCCTGGAACCCTAGCAAAGTGGGAAGTGATTTAGATAGTTTATCGGATCGAAACTTCCGTCGTAGGGCTCCAGTGTCAACGTCTTGAACTTGTGAGGGAGTGGTTGCATCTGAATCTCTCTCATGAAGGGATACATTCTCAGGTCGGTGGAATGTCTGTCAGTGCTCCCTTGAACAGCTGATGCTCAATCTTATTTGTTCTCTACTCCACTTGGGAGGAGGACGCAATCCTATTTACATTGAGAAAGGTTCTCAACTCCGAGTGGTTCGAAGAAACATACTGGATGAGCTGACTACAGGCCTTCCTTGGCAGTGCTCCATGAAGCCTCTTCTTGGGCTGAGGGCCTCTGGCCATCACGGGAGTAGTTTGGATTCTGCCGCTCTGGGCTTTCATCTCGCACTCTGTGACCCAATCGACCCTCCAGCCATGTCTGGGCTCAATTGCTCGTGGCCTTTCGGGCCTTGAGGTCGTCAAGTTGCTGAATCTTCTCCTTGGTGAGCTGTCTCTTCCTCCGGTCCCTCTTCTTGGATGCTGAAGTCTGGGAATTGGAGGAAGGAGCTCCTAGTAGCGGTACCTTCAGATGGTTACATATGGTTTGGAGCAATTTTGATAGCGCGTCTACTTGGGTGGCCAACTCTTCCATGTTAGTGGCTTGTTGACCGTTTCCATGACTATCTACGGTTGGGTCGTTGCCATGGGAGATAGTGTTGCTCGAGCCCTGGTGCTCATCATGCTTGCTTGCTTTAGTTGTGGGGATAGGCTTTTCGTCGCTTCCCACATACGGTACCAATAATGCGTTTCTGGATTCGAATTAATGAACAAAATAAGGAGCTGTCTAATTCGAGTGTTCGACTGGAGCGGGTTTGGTCTTTGTTATTTTGAATTTGGATCCTACACACCACAACTAACAAAATGTTAGAGGAATGTGGGGCTCGCTCACCAGTATGTCTGTCGATGTTCAAGTCAGTAATTTTTTTTAGTCGAATAGAAAGATAAGTGGATAAGAAATAATGTGTAGATGTAGGAATGTTTGGGGATTGAGTGTTTATTGGAGGATTGGGCTTCGTTTGATGCACTTGAATGAGTGAATGGCTTTGGGATGATGCACTTGTAGAGGGAGTGGCTTAAAGAGATGCACTCGTCGGAGAGTGATTGAGAGAAATTTGCATTTGTCGGAGAGTGGCTGGGAGAGAGAGTTGCACTCGTCGGAGAGTGACTTTTCCCTTGTTTGAGAGCTCTTTTGCTTCTGGACAGAAGTTGATTGATCGATTCCCTTTTTCCGTGGAAGAAAGAAGATATTTATAGAGGAGATGATGATTTAGCCGCTTTTGGGCGTTACGGCTCTGCATGTTAGTAAAGCAGTACTCGTGCAATTGCTACTTGCAGCTAGTGCGCCTGCTAATCGTGCTCAAGCAGTTGTTGCCTGCAATCATCCGCTAAGCTGTAAAGGTTCTCTGTTGCTAAGCTGAAGTTGTAGCTGATTGGCTGCCCATTGGTTAACCATAATTGCCTGTTTGTTGTTCAACGGTTTCGTGTTAAACGATTTGGGTCATCTGCAGTGCCTTCTGGATCTTTGGCTCGGAGCGCTTCACGGTGGGCTGCCGCTATTTAGGCTTCTCTTCCTTTAGCAAACCAAGTTCTGGGCTGGCCCATGGGTGGCTGTACCCATCACCATCTTATAACTATTGTAATATTAACTGATCCATCTTTCTTGAATTCCATTCCCTGCCTTGGCTTCTCAGTTGATCATTATCCTCTAGTCTCAATATATGAAAAAACCAAAATCTGAAACATATTTTTAGATTGGTGTTTAAACCAAGAACTCCATAAGGGCGCAATCAATAAGAGTATTCATGCAGAATTTAGATTCTCTTATAGAAGATCTATTAATCACCGTCTTCTGGTTTGAGAAAACACAGAAACAAACATTTTAAGAAACGAGATTAACAGATTCGCATACCATTTTACTGATTTGGAAAGGATGGCTCTAATACCACCATAAGAAATTCATAAGGCGGGATGCACAGTAGAAAAATGGCAATTTGATTTCCTTGAACATGGAATCTTTTTTTAGAACGATAAGAATGGCCATTAACATGTGATATCAGATGCTTAATATCTCTTGGGGCGACAGGGAGAAGAGGAAGAACCAAAGAAGATAAAGGCTCTCTTGACAAAAGTCGTTTATGATGTTTGGTGTTTATGGTACCCATACAAGCAAACTTCGGCCTATATAGTATCTATGCTGACAATCTCGCATGCCTTGGATCTTCCTTGAATTTGCAGAAGAGAAGGAAGAAAACACTAGGAGGGTAGTTGATTTCAACCTTTGTGGTAGCAATAAGGGAGTCCTAGGGCCCCTTTTAAAGACCATTAAAGGAGGCTTGGCTTTCCCTTTATTTTTCTTAAGGGAGGCTGGCCAATGAAGGGGAAGGTGGACCCCATCAATGCTGACTGCTAGTGGGCAAGGGACGGGCCTTCTAGTGTTCCTTAAAGGTCTAGCCATAGGCGCTACCTGGGCTCCAAACTTGGCCTTGGCCCTTGGGACAGTGGCTCCTCCTTGAAGGCTACTAGTTTAACTTGTTGCAACGTGGATAACTCTTATCCCACTTTCTTGCCATGCATCAGCAAATATACATGCTCATATGTTTGTGACCCACTAGATTCATCATCACATTGGCATAACGTAATATCATGTTTGATATTATTTTTTAATCAGCTTTTGAAGAAGCTATAAATTGAATATTTTTTGAAATTTTTTCTAAAAAGCTAATTAAGGTTCTCTATAAATTGCTATGGGTTTTTCTAATAAGTTTCAAAAGACCCAAAAAGTACTTCTAATAGGAGTTGCTAGTTGTAGCTCTTCCTATAAGCAAAATCCAAAATGGAAAACAGACACCCTCCTCTAAATGTCAGATCTCATCTAACTAATTAGAACTCCTAATCACTGTTGAATTTAACTCATCAGATTCTCCTAAAGATTATCTATTTGTAATGACTAATGGAGATTTTCTACAAGTCATGAAGGACATACTAGCATAGCATAACTCTAAATGTTTGATCTCATTCAACTGATTAGAAAACTTTTTAATCACAATTTGATTGAACTCATTAGATGCTCTTTAATATTATCCGTTCGTATGACTAATTGAGAGTTTCTATAAGTTAAGAATGACATGTAGCAGATATCATGACTACATCAATGATGATAAGTGATTGACCATTAATCAAATGAACTTTTCCAAGAGAAATACTGTGCAATACAATCCTTCCATCATACATGCTCCAAACCAACCCTAGGGTATGAAATCGTGTCAAACCTAAGTTGTTTGCCCATACATATGCATATGCATATACATATATATACATGTTTATATATCTTCACTTCAATTAAAAGATTCAACTGATATGGTTTTGACTCTCACACTTTGGCCAAATATTCTTAAAATTTAATTGATCACGTAAGGCTTTCTCTCCTTTTGTTCGAAGTGATGGATTCTTTATTGATTGCTCATCTACATACATTATGTTTTTCAGTAGTCCAAAGACTACCACCTTGCATTCAATTCTCAAAGACTTTGTTAGTGTCAGAATACAATGATCCTCATACAAGGCACTGTGATGGTCTTGAATCGAAGGAATAGTTGCGCAACGTTTATGTAATCTTGTTTGACATGCAAGCAAAGCTCCATACAGTTGCTCCTTAGACAAGTCACATTCAATGACCTCATCCTATAACGTGCATTTTCACATTTGCCTTAGTATCAACTAAACTAGTGGTCATGAGCTTAACCACATGCAATCGACGAGTTGACATAATGTGCATTGGTCTTTTCTAATTAATAGTGATCCTATGACAAGGAATATATAAGAAAAGAGCTTATACCCAAACTTAGAGCTCAACAATATGATCTTGCCATGGCCATAATTGCAAGAGCTTATTCTTGGGATTATTCCATGAAAGAATTTAACATTCATACCATACATGGTAAATATAAATGGAATGTATGAAATAGTTGATAGTAATTGAATAATAATGTGTTACAAGTAGTTGAACTTCCTGAGAATGCTATCACGGTTGAACTTCCTCCACATTTTATTTTGGTAATACTTTGCGGTTTCCCCATTATTTAAGTCTGATTCCCCACAATTAAGAATCTATATCTGCATCCCTATTCCGTTTGAATAGAGATATTGGGTTCATCTTTGGGTGGTTCATTGTTCCTTTTACTCGTACTTATTTGTTTCATGTTCTTACCAACATTATTGAGTTCATCTTGAATCATAATGGCTGTTGAAAATTGAATCTTTGCCATGCCATTCAGAAAAGCTATCAAATATAGTCCTCGTCAAAAAGAACCAAATAGGAAAACATCACTTTCATTTTGAAGTTCAGCTTATCCCTCTTCATTTCACAAACACTTGCAGAATATTCCTGTATTGTAGTTGTATATAATTGAAATTGGCTTCCACCTCATTCTTTAAGATTCATTATTGTTAGAAATCTTTATTTGACATCTAGCACTCACTAAAACACCTTTGGCCTCTAAGTGTTAGTTGGGTCTGGTTTCAATCCTTCACCGAAACCTCGATTTTTATATCTTTTTACTCAGTTTTTAATTCTGAATCACTTTCTAGTTTCTACTCTTTGTTTTTGTATTTCACTTGTCTGTTTGTGAATTTAAGTATTGTTTTTCAAGAGGATTATTAACCGGAGCAGCAACATCTGCTGAGAATCTGGAGATGATTCTCTTAATTTACTTTTGAAATTATTTTTAAATACATATTTTTCTTCTTGTACTGAAAATCCAGACATATTTGCCTAGGTCACATTTGCTATTATCTGTGCTTCCATTTTTTATGTTCAAATAAATGAACATTGAGAAACATATACGATAACAATTTTTGTCATTGCTTTTAAGCATGCTTTTTCGGTGAACTGAATACTATTTTAATTTTCCTGTTTCCAGTTTTTGTGCTATCAAAAAACACGGAGAGTAACTTATTGATGTGACAGAAGGAAAGTTTTATATTAATTCCTTTTTGCTACTGCAATTCTCTGTCCCCATCTTTCTCATTGACACAAGGGCAAGTGGCCCGATCCGCATCGGTAATAGCAGTTTGATTAGTTGTTCATAATTAGATTAAGAGCCACCGAGTGAAAGGTTACGGAGGTTCTGGCTTGTAATGTTTGATTGCCAGAGTGGTGTGGGTTGTGGTCACTGGTACTTGGAGGAGGCATCAGCAGGGGAGTTGTGGTGAGATGCATGCAACAAAACAGCCAAATATGGCATTGCCAGTGTCATCCTAGTTGTTTGCCTTGGGGGTTAGAAGAGTGAGCAGGTGAGGATGACATGTTAACATTAATGTGGTGATTTCCAGATTAGATTGGCACAATATGAAACTTTTAATTAATGTTTTAGATTGGCACAATATAAATTTATGAATTAATGTTTTCTGGTATGACAACATCATGAAAAATTCTGGTTGCGAAAATGGTGAAGACAGGGAATTGCAACAATGGAGACAATTGTAAGCTTCTTTCATTTCCTTCTAATTTTTTTTTTTAATCAAACAAAATCTCTTTGATTAACTCAAAGAAAGAAAATCAGAAGGCAACTATGCGGTGCATTCGACTCCCATAGAGCACGCATTGCCAGTCCAGTTGGTACTTCTTTTTATTGATTCTTAGTTCTTGATGCTAGCTACCAAACAAGGAATAATAACCTTAAGCCAAAGGCTAGAGAATGAGGGGAGAAATTTGCTCTTGTTCAAAGGAGAGTCATCCAGTTGGATGTGGAAAGGTAATGGTATTAAGGAGAGAGAGGTCTCTTCCCCTAACATATGTAGATGGTGCAGAGGTGTATATTCTCATTCTACTCGGATATTCTCTCAATAGAAGACAATTAGAGTGTGATAGAATGGGTATCAACATGTTGAACGATGAAGCAGAAGAAAAGTTGAATAATGAACTAAGGAAAAAGACTATTTCTACATACGTTCTAATGTAATGTTTGTTTTAGTTGTTTTTAAGGATCATAATTATAGCTTTTACATAACATACTCCTATTTAAAGATAAAAGTTATACAAATGCAAAAGAAAATCTTATAGAAACTCTATACAGATCGGAAGCCAATAAAAAAATGTTAGAAAACATGACTTTAAACTACGTTGTTTTCGCTGGATAACTCAAATTTACTGTCTTTCTACTTATTTTGATTTTTACTATTCTTCTTTGTTCAATGAAATACTTTGTATTGCAAAGGGATGGGATGATCTGTTGAGAAAGGAAGAGGAACAAGAGAAACAAACATTAGGTCAAAATGTAAAAAATCCAAAGCTAAAGAAGGGAACAAGCTGGGTGTTGGCGAATGGTTGTTTGTCAAGCTATTGTGACAAGTTTTATTTGAGTCTGAAACAAAACTATAGCAAAAACTTCAAGAGGAGACCCAGATATTCCAGAGAAATTTTGTATGCTGTATTCCAAAGCCATTCGTTTCTCACAACTGGAAACATTTAGTATTTCATCGCACTGATCTTCCTGAACCCATAAAATATGTACTTTTACATCTATAACCAAGATTGTTGTGTTGATCTCAAACAAATAAAAATTTCATAAGAAATTGGGAAAACACTAGATGTCTTTGGAGTCTTGAACTTCCATATCCATAAATTAAATGTCCCAAGTCCATTATGAATATATACAAAGGACAATAGTTCAAACTATATGGAGACTATGAAAATCAATTTGTCACTTCTTCTAGACATTCTTCTTTTAACAAAAACTTTATTTATTTTCGTAAGATTTATATTTAGACCATTTGAGATGTAGGCAGGCAATCTCTTTGCAATGTAGGGTAGCACTGCGAACATCTAATTCTTTTCAGACCGCGTGATGTGGTAGTCTTATTTACCGGGCCACCATTTTAGTTATGTAGATTGGGAAGAGGAAAAAGGAGAAAAAAAGATTAAAGGAAGATGAGGAGGGAATTCAGATGAGAGGGGAGAAAAGTTGAGAGGGGATCACAATCAATCATCAAGTATTCAATAACCTTACGCCCTAATAAAAACATAATACCTAGGCTCTTTGTATGGAAAACTAGAAACCCGATTCAAGTTGGAAATGTTTTCAACTAGGAAAAGTAGTAAACACCAGAATATTAGAGTAGATCTAAATATCCTAATCCCAAAACCTTTTCTGAAATAATTCTTCCCAGTGCACCTATCAGTAGTTGCATCAATTGGCTGACATAAATTAATTCACCACCACCAGTTTGTTACCTTTTGCCTCCCGACATTAAGCCTTCTTTTTTAGTTTTAGATGTGTTTATATTATCTAGATCTTTGACAACTTGATTTACACTTGGTTGTGACCCTGGACTACTTTTTTTATATCTTTGTTTCCCAGTGATGGCAAGCTAGATATTGTGGTTCCGTCATTTGTGCACTACCTAGAGGTACTAGAAGGATCAGATGGAGATAAGATGCCAGGTTTGCTTTGATTGCTGCTTCATTCTAAAGAAATCTTTGAACACAAATGAGTGATATTCTTGGTATATTTTTAACTATCATTAATGGTCCCTGGGGTCTGCTTTATTTTCTCTTGGTAGTTGGTACTCTTTTTGGATAGCAAAAAGTGTGACTTGAAAAGTTAGAAAGCAACTGAAAAATAAATGGCTCTAAGGATGCTTCCCTTGAATTCATAATCATTGCATTTGTCATTCTCTATAAATGTAGGATGGCCTGTCTATCACCAGTCAACTGTTCATGCTAGCCCTCTCCTCTATGACATTGACAAGGATGGTGTTAGAGAAATTGCTTTGGCTACATACAATGGTGAAGTCCTCTTTTTAAGGTGCAAATGCTCATATTGTTACTATGGATATGTTCTGGTTATACTTGATCTTCATTGTGGTGGATGCCATACCATAGTCTTGATTTGAAATGGTTTTATTTGGTTTAGAGTCTCAGGCTATATGATGTCAGACAAGCTAGTTATTCCCCGGAGGAGAGTTCGTAAAGATTGGTTTGTGGGATTGTATTCTGATCCAGTGGATCGTTCTCATCCAGATGTTAAAGATGATATTCTAATTCAGGAGGCTGCTGACATGGATCTAACATCTCGTAAGCTATTATCACCTAATTTTTTCGTTAGCATTATTTCTTGCCATTTACCTCCTCTGCTTATTAGCTGTCTCAAATGAATTTATTTATTTTTTTTCCCTTTTCGATATAGGGGGTTTATAGGTAAGATCCTCCAATGACCTTGTATGCTTGGTTGTTGGAATGAAATATTAGTAGTAGAATGCTTCTGAAAATATGTGAAGATGATATGTTGTTGGAGACATTACAATGTGATTGTACGCACCTTGTAATGCATCTGCATTGGTGTTGCTTGATGTTACAATGTTGGTTTGTAGATGTGCCAAATTAATTCAAATCTGCTGGTGTGATGTGGACCAAGTCTCCTTTTATTGATAAATGAAGTATGAGTTATTTCAACTTGGTCAATGACATTAGCTGATTTCTTATTTGTCTGATATATTGTATGCAAAGGATAAACAAATATTGGAAATGGATGGTAAATGTTGTCTGGTTTCTGGTTTATATACAGTGTCTAATAAGTTGGTTGGTTCTCATTTCATTTTTCCATTGATGGTACTTTTTTGTGTCAAATGATTGGGGAAGTTTTCTATTGTGCACAAATCTTTAAAAAATAGAAATGAATTTTGAGATTATTTGTAATGTAGATTTTAAGATCCTTTGTAGCTTTTCTTATTTTATCAAATTATGATTACGACTTGAACCCCTTCTGAGGGGTTCTTCCTGTATTTTTGAAGTTGGTGGCTCGTTATAAGTTTCATGGATGTATTCCTTATTCCTATTACTTCTGTTCTGTCTTGTTTTGTTCAGTCTTTGTCTATTAAGAATATTGGTATAGATGCTGATGTAATAGATCAAAAAGAGATTTTCTTTGGGAAAACGAGACCCTTAGTCAGCTCTGATGTTTACCTGCCCGAGGTTGTTGTAGTTCAAATATTGGTAACATGATGTGAAATAACATCGCTGTAGTGTGAATAATAAGTACCAGATGAATTATGAATTCAATACATCCTATTTAGTAGAAAGAAAGATGGAATATTCTTGCTCATTAGCAGACCATCACTTATTCACTAAAGTCAAATGGTTAGGTAATTGCTATGGTGGGGAAATGCTCAAAATTTTCAGTCATAGAGCTGGATTCCCTTATGGTTAAATTCATAACAGTAAGTAGCCTACAATACGATGGTGTTGCCATGTTCATCTTGCAGTTTACATTTTCCATCGAGAATCACATAGTATGCTAGCATGCGGTACAAAAGTGCTTTGGGAAACTCTTTTAACTATGGTCTTAACTCTTTTAACCTGCAAGTGGTGATACTTTCTCTCTCACAATGTGATGTACAAACTACATACTCATCTTCCTTTTCTCATTCAGCTGATTGACTGCTGTCATGGTAGTGCTCAAATCAAAATCAAATGGATGTTTAAGTATATCGCATCAGTGTCAAGCTCCATGCCCACATGGTAAAGAGCAATTTAGTAGAGTATATGATGAAATTTTATGCAATAACTATGTTTCTATGTTATCAGAGCTAATAATATATTTGCCATGCATAAATCTAGTTACCAATTTAGACAAAGAAAGAACTTTTTATGGAGCAAGGACTTGATATTACATGTCCTGCTCGATGTTTTTGCAGGGAAAGAATGAGTCTAGCACATTTTAACATACTAGAGGGCCCAACTAAGTAGCATGCCCCAGTTTGCAAACCCAGCAAGCCTACTAAGTGTTTCATAGTACCCTTATTGCTACCAAAGAGGTATGCTCCACTTGTACCATCGATCAACCTAGATTGTGTGCCTTGTCTGTGGTCCATTCTCTCAACCTGATGCATACTGTGACATCTGTGACTGAGACTCCTCTAAAGAAGCATGCTTGGGATGTAATGCATGGAATACATAATGCCCTGCTGGACTGTATCACAACATCTGTGGAAAGGAAAAACAATTTTAAAGCATCCTGTGTTAGCTAAATTAGAGACAACATTATTAGCAAAAGGTATTTTTTTATTGTACATAATCCCTAGCGTATTTCCTAGTTTAGGAGATTGTTAGCAACTGTACAGTTACATATGCAGAGAAGTTGTTGGATTGTTATCCTAATTGTAGTTCATAATTGCTTGATTATAGGATGTAATTGGGAAATGATTTTAATTATTTAATCAGAAGGATCCTCCTTTGTGTGAGCATTTAGACAAAGAAACAAATTAACATGGCATCAGTGACCTAAAAAATCAAATTATGGTTCTTGGTTACCTGTGTTGAAAGACTTGTCTTACTCTTGGGATTTGCTCTATTTTTTGTTTTTGTTTTTTTTTAATTCTTCATGATTTTATTCGTTGTCTTGGCCCTAAGGTGAAAGTCCTAGGACCCTCAAAGTACACCGGTAAGCGTAACACTAAAGAACTTGATAATTTTCTTTGGTGCATGGAACATTTTTATATACAATGCATATTAATGACGATGTCAGAAAAATAAGTACTTGTCCTCTATATCTTTAGTATTATACCATGCTATGGTGGAGGAGGCGCCATGGTGACATTGAATAGGGTGTATGCACCTTGGACTCATTGGATGAGTTCAAGAGGTAACTCAAATACTAGTTTTATTTGGAGAATGTAGAGGAGATGGGCATGAAGAAGTTATGTGGCATTAAGCACACTGGTGCCATCAATGGCTTCATCAAAGAGTATTCCACTTTGATGCCAGAGGTTCTTGACATGACAAAGAAGAATTGCCTACTCTACTTTATGGAAGGCTTACAAAGATGGACGGAGTAAGAGTTAAAGAAGTGGAATGTTTAAGATCTTGCTTTAATCATAACGGTGGCGGAGTCATTAATAGGGTTTCAACACAATATGAAGAAGGACAAGCCAAGGAATGGTGCTTCCAACAAAGGTGGGGGAGACAGACCCCACTACAAGGGAAGTAAATCACCTACTTGTGGAGACAAGGGCAAAGCGAAGGTCAAGGGGAAGTCCAGCGTTGAGAACAAGGAGCAGCGCATGTTTCAACAATTAGAGTGTTTCCTTTGTGGAGGAGATCACTATGTTCGAGACTGTCCTCAATTAAAGCTGCTTGATGCCATAGTCTTGGCCTATGAGGAAATGACGTAGGAGGAAGCAATCATGGGATTGATGCAGTTCTTAAGCTAGATCTTTAGTAGAGTCAATGCGGAGGCAAAGGATAATGAAGCCCCGAAGGTGTAGGGTAAGCCAGGGAAAGCTTTGATATTTATGGAAGCCAAGGTGAATGGAGTGATCACCAAGGCATTGGTCGACACGGGAGCTTCACATAACTTTGTAACCGCAAGTGATGCCATGAGGCTAGGATTACAATACACCAAGGAGCTAGGCTGGATGAAGGCCGTCAACTCTTCATTACAACCCTATCCTAGTTGCGTATGGTGTTCCCATTCTCTTGGGAGAGTGGAAGGGCATCGTGGACTTAACAGTAGTGACCATGGATGTTTACCATATGGTGCTAGGCATGGAATTCATGAGTACAATGGTGCCTCCATCCTTCCTAGGCAACAATATTATGCAAAACTTGATGGGGGCATCAGTCTTATGTTGTACCCATTAAACAGGAGAAGGTAGGAAGCTCAGGTATTGTCGGATCTTCAGTTCTCAAATGGATTTAAGCGGGGCGAGGAATCATACTTGGCTGCAATGAAGGAGGAGATTAACGTGCAAAGCTCCCTTGAAGTACCTAAGGATATCGCTAGAGTGCTCGAAGAATATAAGGAGGTGATGTCACCAGACTACCGAAGAAACTCCCACCTTAGCAGGAAGTTGACCATCTAATTGAGTTGGAGCCTAGTGCCAAGCCGCCAACCATGGGACCCTACTGTGTGGCTCCACCAGAGTTGGAGGAGCCAAGAAGGCAACTAAAATAGTTGCTAGACATTGGATTTATTTAGCTTTCTAAGGCCCCTTTGGTGCCTTGATACTATCCAAAAGAAGCATGATGGAAGTTTTCGTATGTGTATCGATTACCGGGCACTCAACAAGGTGATTGTGAAAAATAAGTACTCGATTCCATTGGTGGAGGATCTTTTTGATCAACTTAGGAGAGCTCAGTGGTCCTCCAAGCTAGACTTGTGATCAGGGTATTGGCAAAATATGGATTGCGGAGGGAGATGAGTCAAAGACGACATGTGTAACAAAGTATAGATCTTTTGATTTCTTAGTCATGCCTTTTAGCTTGACTAATGCCCCAACTACTTTTTGCACATTAATGAACAAAATCTTCCACCCCTTATTAGACAAATTTGCTATGGTATACTTAGATGATATCGTGGTGTATAGTGAATATCTACAAGACCATATAGAGCATTTGAGGCAAGTCTTTTAGGTGCTATGTGACAAGAAGCTCTATGTTAAACCAGAGAAGTGCTCATTTTCCTAGGATGAGGTGATGCTATTGGGACATCAAATACGGGGAGGAAAATCTACATGGACAAGGCTAAGGTTCGGACTATCCAAGAGGGGCAGCCACCTAAGAACGCCTTTGGGTTATAGCTATTCCTTGGCTTGGTGCACTACTACAAACGTTTTATCTATGGCTATTCAGCAAGGGCCATTCTCTCGATAAATCTATTGAAAAAGAAGACAACCTAGGAGTGGAGGGAGGCGCTCTTTGTTGACCTTTTAGGGGACATGTTGTAATGGGAAGCTGGGCAAGCCTATCGGGATGCATTCGAGGACTTGAAGCATGCTGCGAATGAGTCGGTCCTTGCATTGTCCAATTACTCCAAATCTTTCGAAGTTCGTTCGGATGCTTCTATCTTTGCCATCAGTAGGGTGCTTATCCAATGTGAACATCCTATCGCCTACGAGAGTCACAAATTGAATGACATTGAGAGGCGGTACCCCATAGACGATAAGAAAATGACTGCCATCATACATTGCTTTTTGGTTTGAATACATTGAAAGTAGGTTTATTATTCGGACATACAATGTGATGGCTAATTACTTCCAGCAACAAAAGAAAAGTTCTAGGCAGGCTTGTTGGTAGGATTTCTTGGCCGAGTTTGATTATGATATGGTCTACAAGCAAGGTAAGACCAACATTATTGTTGATGCTCTAAGTCGTAAATTCACACTTACAGAAGTGAGTCAGCCCTTATGCGATATTTGTGATTGCATTAAGGAGGGACGGACACATGACCTTTTAGCCACGAGACTAGTAGAGATGGCTAAGGAGGGTAAGACCCATTGATTTTAGGAGATAAATGGGTTACTCTATACGGTGGGCAACTGCATCTATAAGTGGGGGAATCTTCGTAGGGAGCTAATAAACGAATGCCATGACTCAAAGTCGGCCAGACATCTAGGAATGCATTGCACAACCACTAGAGATGGCATATTATTGGCCTCAAATGCGGGATGATGTGGAAAATTATGTGCGGAATTGTCTTGTGTGCCAACAATACAATGTAGAACAAAGGCAACTCGTAGGCTTACTAGAACCCCTTTTGATTCCAGAGTGACTGTGGGAATGTATTCATATGGACATTATCTCAGCATTGTCGGAGCAATTCCATCATGGTGGTGGTGGACCAGTTATCTAATTGTGGCACTTTCATTCCCGCCCCATGGGACTACACGGCTGAGGAAGTTGCCCACCTATTATTCAAGAACATGGTGAAGTATTAGAGTCTCCCTCGGACTATTGTTAGTGATCGCAACCTTTGCTTCATGGGGGAGTTTTAGAGGGTGCTTTTCAAGCTTATGGGGTTTGATCTTTATTTTTCTATGAGATTTTACCTGTAAATAAATAACTAGACAAAACTGGTGAATGTCTTGTTGGAGTTATTGCAGAGGCATTTTGCTGGCACCAATCAATGGGATTGGGCCAAACTACTTGACGGGGCACAATTCTCCTACACCATGCAAAGGAGTGAGGCGATACAATGAAGCCCATTTGAGATTGTTCTAGGACATCAACTCCTCTCCTCTTAGACAGTAGTAATGGGATATATAGGTACTATCCCTTCTGCCAATAAATTTGCCAGGATGGAATGAGTATATAGACATGGCTAGAGTTTACTTATTGAGGCTTTCAAGAAGATGAAGAAGTGGGCGGAGTTGCATCAGAGGCCTCTAGAGTTCAAAGTAGGTGACCTAGTGATGGTAAAGCTACTACCATAACAATTGAAGGCTCTTAGCAAGTACACAAATGGTTAATATGACGTTACGAAGGACCGTATCTCATTGTGAATAAGGTGGGGAAGGTGTCCTATCATGTGGAGTTGCCACCAAAACTCCACATTCACCCGGTCTTCCATGTAAGCTTTCTCAAGCCATATTATGCAGGCATGGAAGATACTAGCAAAGGCAAGTCACATAGAGCCCCAATCATGACCATGACTTCGTACAACAAGGAGGTTGAGGAGATTATTGTAGATCACTCCATGAGAAGATGCAAGGTCTCCAACTATGTTGAGTATCTAGTATGATAGAAGGGAGTAATTGACAACGAGGCAAGTTGGGAAAATTTATGGCAATTCTAAGACGCCATCGAGGGGTTTCAAAGTGGCAAGTTTGCCGATGATGTTAAGGACTTAGGTTGGGGGGGGGGATTTCACCAACAGGTTGTTCCTGAGCATGGACATGGAGGTTGACCTATAATAGTACTCGAACCGTATAATTGTATAGCTCCAGACTTGTAGAGCGATATAGGATTGTTATTGTGAGTAGTTGAGTCATCTAAAATAGGGTGTAATATTCTAGAAAACTTTGGAGGAGTGTAGAGATGTCCCTTTTGTAAATATCTAGATATTCTAGTAGATTTTTAAATGAGGAAGATACAGGAGAATTTTAGAGAAGACATCTAGGAGGAATTTAAGAGAAATCTAAAAACTCAATCCTAGCCATCCATGTGGGATAATTATGGCCATTGATTAAGAGGGTGGATGGAAGAAGCTCCACCATAAAGGGGGAGGGGATTTCATTAGTAAGCAGCTAAGTACTGAGTTTTCAATCAATACTATCTTTACATTTTTTCACACACTCTTCTTTGTGCTTTCGATTCCTTGGCGCTTTTGTCTCACTTCTTGTGCTTAAGTATGAAGGTTTCGTTGATTTAGTAGATCCAATGTGGTGGTGATACCAAGTGCCGCATGGATGAACTAGCTGTAAGTGTCATTTCGTGACATTTTGCTCACTATCAAGGGATGCCCAGTGACTATTTGGGCCAATGCTGTGGGAACATTAGAGGAATAATTTTCTTCATCATTGATGATTAATTGATCATCAACTCTAAAAGCTCTTGGGCTTCCTGTACTTTCTTGTAATTAATCGAGGAAACATGCAGGTTTTTTTTGCTCCATCTCTTTCTGTACAGGTAGGATTCTTGCAAGTTGCCAATAAAACAAGTAGGTTTATTTGTGCAGTTCTTTCTCCACACCATGAACACTGCACTGGCATCCTCTGGGCTCCATCACGATAGCTAGAAGCGGAGTCGCTTTGTTTCTCTTCACGAGTTAGGTTATGAAATCAACTTTCTTCTCTTCCCCTTGCGTCGAGTGGGAACATTGGGCTTATTCTCCTTTAAAGGTTTGGACCAAGCAAGATTAAGAAACTTGCATCCTTAGGCCTACTCAAAGGAGATATTTGCTTACCAATTTCATGAAGTCAATTTTCTTACTGGCCCAAGTCTGGTACTACATGGTTATGCTTCATGATAGGTTATGTCCAAAACTCTTCTCAAGAACTTCATGACTTCCAACTTAAGAAGCCATCGTTGTTTAAGGTTCCTCATTTATGGCCTGTTTATGCATATTCTGGAACTGATTTTCCACTTTGTTAATAATGGGACACAGCTTTCCTTTTCACTTTTGTACAACCCCATACCAGCTGAAGTTCCACGAAGTGCTTGCTGAGATGTTAACTTAGCTTGCCAGTTAATAGGGGCTGATTCTTGATATGCTCCACTCTATTCCTTGTGAAACTGCACATAATCTTCCCTTAGATGCCTTCTCTTCCATTTGACCCCTTGGCAACTAAGGATGAGTTGTAAACTGAGCTACTGATTCATCACTAATGTCCAAAGCTCGACATTTCTACATCTGACCTATTTCCTGTATTGGAGTTTTTCCCTGATTTCTGGACCTTTCTTAAACAGCATGATGTTGCCTCTTCTGGTGGTCAATTTTGGTCCAAGCTGGCTACTAGAATTTAAGCTACTGCTGCCACCAAAGTTCCTTATTCTTGCATATTGTGTCTTCTTTTGGAACAACAATCCGAGAAACACAGGAAGAACTAACAAAGATGCCTGAGAACCGTTGTATGTGAAGATTGAGTTCAGTCATCATCTCCTTCTTACTTCCAGTAATTTGTAGTAATATCCATTCAGCATTCCCTCTTGAAAGAAACAATGTGTTCTGTCCTTTTCTTTCTGCATTTATCACCCAAGAAATGCTTCAATTTGTAGAATGGAAGGACATTATTTTCCTATCAAGCCAGCATAACTCCTTCCCCGCCCCCTCCCAAAGCAATCTTGGTCTTTTCCCTTACTAATTTATGAAAGAGAAGCAATAATTCCTAGTCCTGGAAGATGAGAGCTTAAAGCTTTTGCTTTCTAGCTAAGTAGGTTTGATCATATATTGGCAGAAAGCATGGAAACCTCATGACAAATGTTGTACACTGGCTAGTTGACTGCCATCAGTTGGACAACTTGGTAACTGTTGGCCTGCTCTCTCTCTCTCTCTCTCTCTCAGTACTTCCACCTTTTGTTGCATTTATGTGGGACAGGCTGTCTTTGCCATTTCATTGGTGTGTTTTTGTTCCTGTGCCTTGGAAAGATCTACAATGTGAATACCAGGCTAATTTGTTAATTCATTTGTAAACGTTTGTCCTTGTTCGTGAGGATGGATTCAATAAAAAAAGTTTCTTTGATTTTAACAAATGGTAAATGCAAATATCAAATTTGCATGGGACTCCATTCCCTTGTAATTTTCTTGTTTTCTATCTAAATTAATTTCTTTGATTTGGGAGGAAATGGTAAAAATGCAAATATCTAGTCTGCATGGTACATGCTGATTCTATTCACAGGACTGACAATTGAAGTACATATAATTCTTATTGCAGATTTAAAAGAAGTTACAAGAGCATCAAATGGTTCAGTTAGTTCATCTATTGAGGGTAATGCTGCCAAAATAAATTCACCTATTTCCAGAGATGAATGGAGAAAGAATGATAGTCAATCTGAGCTAAACATTAAGTTGCCAAAAAGCACAGGTGCTGGCCTCTTCGCGACCTTGATGAATGCATCAATTGCAGAAAATTCAGAGAAAAAGAATGAGAGTCAAACAGAAACAAACATCAAGCTATCAAACACCACAGATAATTCTTCCCTTATTACTGGGTCTGAAAGTTCCGCCAGTGCAGAAAACAGAACGAGCTCTGGGAGACGCCTTTTGGAAGATAATGGTTCAAAAGAGTCAGACAAGGGTAAAGAGAATGTTCAAACTGCAACTGCGGAAAATGAAGAACCTCTGGAGGCAGATGCGAACTCCTCTTTTGATTTATTCCGTGATAATGATGAGCTTGCTGATGAGTATAGTTATGACTATGACGATTATGTTGATGAAAACATGTGGGGGGATGAGGAGTGGACTGAAGCGCAACATGAGACAGCAGAGGATTATGTTGATATTGATTCACACATCCTGTGTACTCCTGTAAGTGCAAACAAAAAACAAAACAAAAGAATATTTCCATTCATATTTTAATTCAGTTAGATTTTTTATTTCTGTCTGATTGGTACAAATTTTGATACAATCAAGGCGATACATTGAAATTTGATCTTGTAAACATCAGGTCATTGCGGACATTGATAATGATGGGGTATCAGAAATGGTTATTGCTGTATCCTACTTTTTTGATCGCGAGTAAGTTCTTGTTTTAATGTTTTATGTCAAATTAGCTTGTTGGTTTACTATATCGTGATGTTTGGTTGAAAGAAATCCTTATTCTCTTTTAGCCTAATTTCAAAGTACTTGTTCCCTCATTTGGTTGAAATTTTTGAGGGGGAATATTAAATCCCATGATATTTAATAACAAAGTAGGATAATAACTAATGTAAGGTGTGGTGCAGAAGGATTTTTTTGAATAAAATATGAGGTTGATTTGATAATAGATCATTTCAATTATGAGGACAAAATGTGAGGAATCACTCAACTGATCATAGGAAATCACTCACCTTTGGAAGTTGTGTTATGGACTCATTCAGGTAAGTGCTAGGACTCACTCACTAATAAGTGGAGTAACTATTTTTTATACTACATTTGGTTGTTAGAATGGAATATGATAGGGATAGAACGATTATTTATAGGGAATGGAATAAGGTGGGAATATAGTTTAGAATTAATATTCTATTATTTGGTTAATAAAATAAGTAAAATTAAATTAGGAATTAATTTTCTAGCATTTAGTATATAATAGCAGGGGGAATATTCAAGAAATTAGTACAAAAATGACTCTTTTACCCTTACTAAAAGAAATAATGTTTTGACAAATACTAGAAGGCTTAGATAGACATTATTAAAATTGAGTCACCTGATTAGCCTGGTCTTACCTACCCAAAATCTTATAGGGTTTGATTAATGTATATTAGAATTATAGATGGACACGGTTACTAAATTAAGCTTGATTTGTTTAGGCTGGATACAATCACAAGTGAAAAAGCAATCAATTCGAGTCCACCAAGCCTAGATTATGATTTTTTTTACAAATGTATTTTTCATTTCAAATAAATAACAAGGTTAAAAAATCATTTCAATATATTATTTCTTTGTATAATTAATAATTTTTGTGTAAATGTTTTTCATTTAAATATATACTTAGGTATTATTTTAATTTACATATTATAATTTTTAAAATATTTTATATTTTTAGTTATTTTTTATATAACTTTGAATTTTTGAAGAAAAAATACTTAAAAATAAAAAATGTCCATGTCCTGATCCGAATTGGCCTGGTTTAGATTTTGAACATGTCTGGCACAGCCTATCCCGACTCAGCGGTTACAAATTTTCATCTAAATCCAATCTGTGTCCTATTTGATTCGATTTTGATCAAGTCTAGTTTGCAGTAAGTGTAAATAGGGAAAATACTTTGGAACAATTAGAATAGTTATTCCATGATAGCCATGAAT
>JAOVVI020002630.1:0-20694 GCA_028571085.2 Nepenthes alata | reverse complement strand
CCGCAGAAGGCTTAGAACAGCATAGCCCAGGGAGACTCAATGGTATATTGGCCACTATAGACAGCCTTAGGACAGGCCCACGAACACGATTCAGCCCTATCCAACTCAGCAAATAAATCTATCAGTCCTTGTCATCATACGGTCCCAGGTGACTACAAGAGTAGGGATCTGAGGCGACAGCCACCAACCCGTCACCACAGGGATTTCAACGGTGCAGAGTACTAATGGTGGAGGCAAGATGACGGCTACCTAGAGATACAGGGTCGTAGTACCTGTAGCCCACGTTTGTCAGCTTGAATGTTAGCCACTCATGACTACAAGGACGTGGAGCCCTCAAGGCTGGCTACCTACGCTCCCTGTATAAATACATCTCTCCTTCTAGAAGAAGGGCATCTGAATTTGAACCCTCGAAGCAAGCGAGCATCCAACTCACAAAAACAGAGCACATCCCTCAATCTTTCAAAGCCGCTCTCCAATCGAACACACATCTCTCTCTAAGTTGCCCCTTAACTGAGTGCACCCTACAGAGCTCCGCCCTTTATCTCTCAAAGCCACTTTTTAGCCAAGTGCACCTTATGGAGCACAACCCTATCTCTTAGAGCCGCTCCCAGTCGAGCACATTTTTCTCTTTAAGCCGCTCCCAGTCAAGCAAATCTCTTTCTCTAAGTTACTTCTTAATCGACCGCATCTTATAGAGCACAACCCTTCATCTCTCTAAGCCGCTCCCCAGTCAAGCGCACATCATTATTTTAAGCCGCTCACCAGTTGAGCGTACTACCAAAGCAAAGTCTTCAAACTATTACTCAATCCCCTCGTACATGCATCTACGCAATAATTTACACTCTTCCCATCTTTCTATTCAGTTAATAAACATTTTTAATTTGAGTATCGGAGGATAAATTAATGTGCAAGTCCCACCGTTCTCTAACCCTTATTTGTTAGTTGTGGTATGTAGAATCTTGATTTGAAATAACGAATATTAGACACACTTTAGTTCAACTTATGAGGTGAGATTAATCGGCTTTCTAATTCATTCGATAATTCGAATCTAGAGACTCATCTGAAATATAATACGCATGCTATTAAAATAATTTTATAATTTATATATTATAGATTTAGTATCCAAATAAAATATTATAAAGTGTTAAAAGATAAATTATTAATACTATGTTTAATTATTTAAATGGAATAATGTTGAAAAAAAATTATTTTCATAAAATAAAATAGGGTGGGAATGAAATTTAAAATTAATATTTTATTATTTAGTTAATCATTTGAAATAGGTAAATTTCAATTAAGAATTGATTTTCTTGTATTTGATATACAATAATAATAAAATAAATACCTAAAAAATTAATATAAAAAATACTTAAAAATAAAAATAATCATATTTTTGCCAGAATCTGCTCAATTTAGATTATAAATATATTCAGTCCAATCTGATTTAACAATCATAAATTTTTATCTAATTCCAATTCATATTTGACCTAAATTTAATTTTAATTAAGTTTAATTTGCTGTAAAGATAAATAAAAAAATTTTAAAATAATTATCCTTTAAAAATAATAAATAAAAAATATCAAGTTGTAGGTGATGTTTTTTTTAGAAATAATAATTTTTTTTAAAATTATTAGTATTAGTTTTAAAATTATTAAGTAATAAAATAATAATTTATTTAAAAATAATATAAAAATAAAAATAAATTATTTGTTATATTTGTTGATGATCAAAATTTAATTATGATGAAGTCAAAATTTGATGATTGTAATTACTGTGAAATGGATTGTATTAGTAATTACAAATACTTTATAATTATAGAGGATTGTGAAATAATTATAAAATATTTTTTTAAATAAGGATAAAAAATAACAAATATAAATTTTTATTTTATTTTTCTTATTATTATTAGATACTAAATATTAAAAATTAATTTTTAATTTAGTTATAATTATTTTAAATAAGTAACTAAAAATAAAAATAATAAATTTCATTTTTATTTTTTAAAAATAATTACTTTATATTTATTTTATCAGGTTTTAATAATTAAACATGTCGTAAGAGGAATTCGCCTTTTCCAACGTTTTCTTCTCATACGTAACTAGAGAAGGGCAATTTGGGGGGACCCACCGCAGTCAGAATTCCGAAATAACCGCCTTCAGACACCTGCCCAGCGGAAAGGGATCATGCTCTACACTATTTTATTTAAAATAATTATTAATTTAATATTAATTTATTAAAAATAATATTTATAAATACTATTTAAATATATTTAACATTTTACATGACTTCACTTGAAAAAGAGGCTACTGATGCCGCGAGTTGCGCCACCTCAGCTCTAAATCCTCCCACGTCATTAAGATTTTTTCTTTTTTCAAATGTCATAAAATATATTGTGACTGTTATACTTATAATACTAAACTAGGACATTGTGATTAAATTATGATGGGTATGACCAAGTACAAATTAGCCCAGTATATAAATGGATAAGAGATCTAAATATTGATGCCTAATAAACAATGCCTCAAAGCCTATTAGACAAATAGTGCAACGTATGAACTAAGTGGCAGGAGCCAATCCATTGGCCGGAAGCCGGGCGGCTTTGCCATTAAATTGGAATGGTCGTTACATATGCAAGTAACGCATTTCATTTGAAGCAACATCATACCTACACATTGATTCTAAGCGCTTGCCATCCAAACGGTGCTTATTACTATAAATAAATTATCTCCCCTAGAAAAAATGGGAGGAAATCAGACAATGACAACAAAATAAGGGAAAGTTAGACATTTTACCAGACGAATGCACAAACATCAGAAGCTCCAATTGTCGAGTACACAAATATCAAAGCCATTTTTTCGAATGAGTGTACAAAAATGAGTATTACTCTCCATACAAATACTCATCCCCATCATCTTTACATTCTCAAACTCATTTTCTAGCATCTTTCACATTCAAATAAAAAAAATTATTGATTTGAACGTCAGAAGATATACCAAAAAATGAGTCTCGTATACCTTTTGCATCTTATTTGTTCTATTATGGTGTAAAAGATCTAAATTTAAAATTATAAAGATCGGATCCGTTACTAATTGTACATCTAAGCGTGATAAGGTGGCTCCCTAATTCATGCATTAATTCGAGTCATCGAGACTTATCAAATTATAATTATAACTATCTTTTATTTTATTGAGTTTTGAGATTAAGTTCATTATTGCTATGTTATATACATATTATTATTAAATTAGAATACTAATGTCATCTAATTTATTATATTTATATGCTTTGTGATATATATTTATAATATCCTATCTAATTACATTATTGATATCGTTTAATACAAGATACTTGTGTCATTACCATTAGTATTGATGCATCCCTGAATTCAAGTTATTGTACGGATTAGGGAGCCTACCGATTTTTCTCGGTTGAGTCAAACTCATGCGGGTCCGTTCTCTATCTCTAATAACTTGTGTTCTACTCAACACAACGAACGAATAAGAGATCAAATGATTAACAAGATTCGCTTTTCGATTTATCTTTCAACGCTCAAATCAGTAATCTTTCTCAAAGATTAGGAAAGATACAGTGATAAGAATTATACGTTATGATGCAAGGTTATAGGATTAGAATCTGTTGTGAAGGTTGCACTCGGCATGAAGCGACTTTAAGATTGTGGGAGCAAAAATTATGAGGGATTTCTTCAAAGCCTCTTTGAGTAGAGAGCTATCTTCTGTGAGCTCTTGTGCATAAATTTTTTAGTATATCTAGTCGTGTCCTCACCCATGTGAGTGAGGAGGTATTTATAATTTTTGAGACAGCTCAGCCTCGATTGGGCGCCAAGCTCGCCGACAGCTGTCTGCGCGGATTTGACAGACTATCACAGGGATCATGGGTGCCGATTATGACAACCGTGATCAGTTAGGAGGATTCTTTCCTTTTTTGAGGAGATGTTGGATACGGCGGATATGAGAGTTGCCATTGGGAGAGATCCGCTAAGTTGGAATTGTCATTCTATGAGAGATCATGAATGGGGGCAATATTTGAGGTGTCGTGGTGTTAATAATGAAGTTCGCCAAGGCATGTCCTTTTACGGCCGGCCTTGACTTGAATTCTTCGTTAAACTCACACAATTCGATCGCCCATTTAACTAACCATCCTAACATGTCAGGCTTCTGAAAAATTTCTTTCAAAGGTTGGTCGGTCAGGATAACTATTTTATATGCTTGGAAGTAGGGTCACAATTTTCTGGTTGAATGGATGAGTGTGAGTGTAATCTTTTCGGTGTGCATGTAGCGGGTCTTAGCGCTTGTCAAAGTCATGCTGTTGTAGTAGACTAGCCACTCCATATTAGAATATTGTCAGATTAAAATTAAACTTAGCACCACCTCTAAAACTGTCAAGTAAAGGTATA
Organism: Nepenthes alata; assembly: GCA_028571085.2. Classification (NCBI taxonomy): domain Eukaryota; kingdom Viridiplantae; phylum Streptophyta; class Magnoliopsida; order Caryophyllales; family Nepenthaceae; genus Nepenthes; species Nepenthes alata. The sequence continues at coordinate 16,283 of JAOVVI020002630.1, read as the reverse complement.
GCTCCTCACATTCATTTGGTGATGTCAGGAGAGGGGGTTGGCAAGGTATTCCTTTAGCTTCTAAAAGGTGGCCTGACAGTCAGCCATCAATTGGAAGATATTTGCCTTTATCCCTCGCAAGGCCTTGAAGAAGGGGAGGTATTTGTCCCCAAATTTTGTCAGAAAGTGGGAGAGCACTGCAAGTCTCCTGGTCAATCTATGAACGTCTTTCATAGTCTGTGGCAGGCTAATATCAATGATCATCTTTATTTTTTCGAGGTTTGCCTCGATCCCCTGCAGGAAGATGATGAAATCCAAGAATTTTTCGGATGATACTCCAAAAATGTATTTGGTCGGGTTCAACCTCATTTAGTGCGCCTAGAGTACCCCCAAAGGCCTCGCTGAGGTCACAAATATGGTTGTTAGTGGTTTTACTTTTGATGAGTATGTCATCTACGTATACCTTTATATTCTGGCCAATCTGGGCCTCGAATATTTTATTCATGAGCCGCTGATACATGGTGCCTGTATTCTTTAACTTGAATGGCATAATTTTGTAGTAGTATATCCCCTGGTCTGTTATGAAGGAAGTGTGCTCCTCATCCTTGGGAGTTATGCAAATCTAATTATAGCCTGAGTATGCATCCATAAAATTGAGTAGCTCGTGCCCGAAGGTGGTGTCCACCAGTAGGTCGATCTTGGGCAACGAGAAGTTGCCCTTCGAGCACGCCTTATTCACATTGGTGAAGTCAACGCATATCCGCTACTTTTCATTACTCTTTTTGACAAAAATCCTATTGGAAAGCCAATATGGATACTAAATTTTCCAAATGAAGCTAATGTTCAACATTTTCTTTACCTCCTCCCTAATGGCAATGAGTTTTTTGATTTAGTGGTTCTTTCGCTTCTTCCTGATGGGCCTGTGATTTGAATCGATGCTTAACTTGTGGACTATTACCTTGATCAAAATCTCTGACATGTTAACGGGGGTCCATATAAAGATATCAAAGTTCTGTAGGAGGAATTGATAAGCTGGTCAAGCAGGGATTCAAAAATGAGCCCCCTATCTACATGCACCTCTCCAGATCACTGAGGTCCAGAGGAATGCGGTCCATTGTCTCGTAGTCGTGGGCCTATTGCAGAGTCACTTCGTCTTTGTGATCAAATTCCTCTATCGGTTAGTCTAGAGTGACTTGGGTGACCTAGGATAAGTAGCATGTCGGGCCGGTTGTTTGGTCACCCATAACTTCTCCAATGTTACAGGTTGTAGGATACTTCATATTTAAGTGCGTGATGAATGTTACGGTCCAAAATACGGTCAGGTAAGGTCGTCATAGGATAGCATTGTAAACCGAAGGTAGGTCAATTACCAGGAACGTCCATACACGAGATGTTGTCCTGGGTTCGTTCTTAAAGTGACTTCCAGTTGGATAGTTCATTAGACGAGTACCAGCTCGTTGTCCAGCCCATAGAGGGGTCCTTCGACCAGTTTCAGTTAATTCTTTTTTAGCCTTAATGTACAATAGGCATCCAGGCAAAGCAAATCACGTAAACTTTTATTATTGATAATGATCTGTTTCAGTTGGTAATCGACTATACAATCTGAAACGAGTACAGATACAACCAGATGGTCAGAGTGGGGAGTCATAACATGTGACATATCTTCTTTGTTAAAACTAATGACATCGTCCCTAACTTCTACCATTGGTTTCTTCGAGGCGGTCCCAAGGTGGTCTGAGGCGTGGTCCTTGGAAGGTCAGGTTGTCACTATGTTGACTACTCCAACTGCGACTCGGTTCCTTGGCTACTGCCGTTCCATCCTTTCTTCACATGTTCTACCGGGTGCCTGCTCCGGGTTTTACAAGAACATGGTAAGGTGTCCCATCCGGATGAGCTCCTTAATCTCTTTTTGTAGAGTTCAGTAGGCTTCTGTACTATGACCCAAAGATCGATAGTAGTAATAGTATTTTGTCTGATCTCCTCCCTCCGAGTTCTTGACCAATTTCGTCCACTTTAGAAATTTTTCTTCACGAATCTGCATAAAAATATTGGTTTGGGAGTTATTTAGAGGAGTCATGTTTGGCGGCCTGAACTCTCTTCAAGCTCTCAACTCCACCCTGTGCTACTTCCTTGGATCTCGAGAGTTGAAGCGGTCTCTATTTCTCTTTTTTTCAATCGACGGTCCCTAGTGGAGCTGGTCCCTGTGTTCTGGACGCTTAGCCTCCTTGGCCTCTTTGGTCACCATGAAAGTACGGGCGATGGTTTCAATTTCACGGAAGGTTTGGGGGTCTTTGTGAGCCAAATGTTTGAAAAACTTGCTCGGTCCAAAGTCTATATGAAGGTGATCAACTTCACTTCGTTAGTCAGCTGGGGTATTTGGTGGGCTTCCACAGTGAACCGGGCTAGGAAGCTCCTTAGACTTTCATTAGGCTCTTGTTTTATACCAACGAGGTGCCAATGCTGTCTTTCCTCCCTCCGAATGGAGGTGAACTGAATCAAGAAGTTATCGGCGAGCTCCTAAAATGTTAGGATTGAATTTGGTTGCAGGCGGTAAAACCAAATCCGGGCATTCCCCTTAAGGATTAGTGGCAAGTACAGGAACATAACGACCTCGCCTAGGCCCTGGAGGCTCAGTAGGGTGCAAAAATGGTCTAGATGGTCCATCGAATCAGTGCTTCCATCATACGATTCTAGGGCCAACATCTTAAACATCTGAGGAAGAAGTTGTGTCCAGATTTCCATTGTGAACGGTGATCGCCTCAGATGCATAGAGCATCAGTTAGCGTCTCCCTTGAATACGTGATGCCATATCTTTTCCACTCGCTGCTCCATTTGAGGGTAGCCCTCTTCTCGTTGAGGTAATTTCTCAACTTTGAGTGGTTAGGTGATGGCTTGAGGCCGATCGACTGTTGCCGTTGGTCGGCTGAATGTTGCATGAGGCTCCCTCTCGGGCCAGGAGCCTTTACTCGTCGTGTGAGTAGCGAGGATTTAGCCGTTCCAGGCTCTCGTCCGGTGTCCTATGACTAAGCAGGCTCTCCAAATGCAACCGGGCCCTGTTACTCGAAACTGTCTGAGCTCTGACGTCATCCGGGCATCGTACCTTCCATGCCAGGCACTTCTTCCCCTAGCTTTTTTGTTTTGATGCTGAAGTATGTGTGGTGGAAAAAAGAGCCCCAACTTATACTAGCGTATGCAAAGTGTCTAGAGCATTTGGGATATGTTATCCACTCGGTCAGCGAGTGCCTGCATGAATGGTGCCGATCGCTCCTCTGCATGGCTATCCACAAAGTGGTCGTCACCATGGGGGGTGACGACTTTGGCCGAAGCGCTGGTGTGGGCTTTGGAAGTAACTATGTTTACTTTGGTGTGGATAGTGTCAAGCTTTTCATTCGCCTTCCTACAAACGGCGCTAATAATGTATCCCTGGATTTAGATTATTGTACGGATTAGGGAGTCTTTCTATCTTCCTCGATTGGGCCAAATTTAGATAGATCCGGTCTCTATCTCCAATAACTTGAGTCATACACAACACGATGAACGAACAAGATGTCAAAAGATTGACGAGACTCGCTCCTCAATTTATCATCTGACACTTAAATCAGTAATATCCATTAAAGAGATAAAAAGATACAGGGATGAGAATTATGTGTGATGATACAAGGGTATGGGTTAGTCTTAATCAGAGATTACGCTCGGCATGGAGCTGCTTTAAGATTGTGGGAGCAAGAACTTGAGGGATTTTTTTGGAGTCTTTTCGAGTAGAGAGCTGTCTTCTATGAGCTCTTGATGTGAAGTATATCTGGCCGTGTCCTTTCCCATGTGAATGAGAGGATATTTATAACATTTGAACCAGCTCAACCCTGCTTAGGCGTCAAGCTAGCCGACAGTTGTCTGCACGGATTTGGCAGGCTATCACGGTGATCATGGGTGCCGATTATAGTGCTTATAATCAGTCAGGAGGATTCCTTCATTCTTCAAGGAGATGCTGGATGTGGCGGATATGGAAGTTGCCATTGGGAGAGATACACTGAGTTGGAGTTGCCACTCTGGGAGAGATCACAATCAGGGGCAATATTCGGAGCGTCGATCTGGCTAAGACAAGTAATTCTATTGCACAGGAAGATAATTATGGGCGATCCTTATTGGGTCGATGTCAATTTGGGCCGTCTGGACTGGTTGGGATGCAGTTTAGGTCAACAAAAATGTCGACTAATCCCTGTGAGATGAACACCCATCATTAGTCCATGGGCCTTTAAGTTAGACCGGTGCATTTCTGCCGTCCTCATCAAGTATAGCTTTTTAAATTTAAGTTATATATGTTTCTTATAAAACGATGACTAATTATATAGTTATAGATATATAAAAATATAAAGATTATTTATTTTCTCTCTTTTCATACTTTTAAAGTTTTTTAAAGTATTATTCTCTTTATGTAAGATATAAAAATACATTAGGTCATTTATTCTATCACACACAAATTTTATCCTTGAAAACACAAACTGAAAAGAAAAAATAATATTCTTACTTATAAATGAGAAATCGTCTTTTTACTTAATTAATGTCGAATACTTCATCCCACAGTATAAACTCTAGTAATAAAAAAAAGTAAAGAAGAGTCTATAAAGATTTTTGAATAGCCTTGATTTGAGTCATAGATGAGCACAATAATATTTTTTAACCTGATCTAATATAACAGTTATAAGCTTCCACATAATTCTAAACATGTATCTAATTTTGATCAGAGTTAATGGGTAGTGAGAAGGATTATGAGTCCGAAAACACAAGTTATTTCGACCCCTATTTCTTTTTTCAGAATATAAATTACAATAATATATAATACATATAAAATATATTTTAATCTAAATATAAATAGTAAATAATACAAACAGTAATAATAAAGATGAAATTTGATGACGATGAAAGATTTTGATAATCACAACGATCGAGTGAAACCCTCTGAATTTCAATGGTTAGAAAAGATATGTATTAAAAAATGGACTTACAGATCGAGTAATACAGACACGCTAACTTAGTCGACATACTCCTGTCTTATAACAACTACCAAGGAACTTCCTAGATTTGCCAATGGTAACAGAATCAAATACATTCCGGTCTTCGTGTCAATCTTTATTCGCAAATCGTCAAATCTTCGTATACCATTAGATCTCAATTTCCACGGCACTGATGTCGCCTACGAAGGTTAATGGGTGGAATGAGGTGTATAGGATGTAGCAAAATGGGGTAAGAAAACTTTATAGTGGAAGCACGATAGTTGAAGGTAAAGTTTTCTGAAAAGGAGAAATTTGGCAGCACAATCATGAGAGCTTTTTCTTGTTGAACAGCTATCAAAAAGTTTTTAGAAGCCGTTGGCAAAATGAATAAGACAATTGTTTATAAAAATGCTCAAAAACTAAGTTAAAAATTATTACCATTTAAAAATACGTACCCCAGCGCTAAAGCGTAGCTCGGGCTCTCAATAGGCTCCCCTAGGGTTTCATTGGATACGTGCCCTAGCGCTCGAGTACAGCTCAGGTGTGCTTCGAGCATGGGCTCTATGGAATTTGCACATCGGGCACGCTTCAAGCGTGAGCTCTTTGGAAATCGAGCTTGCGTGGAGATCGGGTAAGCCGCGAGCGCAAGCCCTTTGGAAATGGAGCTCGAGTAGGGATTAGGTGAGCCTCGAGTACGGGGTCTCTAGAAATGAAGCTCAAGCGGGGATCAAGCAAGCCTCGAGCACAGGCTCTCGGGAAAGGCGCTCGAGCGTGGGTCAAGTACAAGGCAGGCGTAGATACTGAGAGTAACGTCTCAATAAATAGCGAGTGTGAATCTGACAGAGATATTCAGAACACGACTATCCTCACCAACAACTGACTAAATATGATTACAGAATATATCAATGCATAAAAATACCTAACAAATAGCAAGAAAACCTAATGACTATAAATATTTATTTTTCCCAATGTTAACCTCTGCTTTTATGTATTAAAGGTAAAATACCTGTTGATGGGGTTGTTCGCGAAAATCATGCTAAAGTAAAATGTAGTAGTATAGTGTTAAGAAATTCAACCCATTGTTATTTTATCAAACGATGAAATTATAGTCCGACTGTTCAATTGTTTGATAATTAAATTGTTTAAATGCTTGTTCATTTAATTAGATTTTTTTTTTATCTGGGCTTAACTTTTATTATCTGAATTTAGATGGGATAACTCAACTGGTTAATACCTATTTATGAATTTATTATATGTGAATTTTTATACTGAGAAGTCAGGTCAACCTTATTTTAGACAATATTAAATAAAAATATTTAAAAGTTTTATTATATTTCTATAAAAAAATTTGATTCATGATAGTATATGCTAGACTTTTTATGTAGTGTTAATTATAAATTCAGTAGAATTTCTCATGCTTGAGAATAATTCTGAAAAATACAATTCTCCATTATTTAAAATAAATTCATTTTTGTATAGAAAAAAGGATTTGAAAAAGGCGAGGGGCATTTTAGAACTTTCACTCAAATAAACCAGCTCTGAGGTAGGCCTTACACAGCTTCCTTTTTAAGGAGAGTACAATGGCGCCACGCCACGCCACAAGCCTCTCGTGACTCTCGCCTACCCAGAAATTATAAAAATAATTAATAATATTTTCTCACATTGTAATTATTTTATGAAATATATGTTCAAAAAAATTAATTAATTTCTACATTATGAACGTAGTTTTTATTTTTTTAAATAGTAGGTGAGAGTTATTTATATTGTAATAGTGTATTATTGAAAACTTAAAAATATTATTCTTATAGTTTATTTATTTTCCTATTTTTATTAAAAACTCGTACGTCTTATAAATAAAATTTAAAATAACATTTGTAAACATTTACGGAATTTTCGTAGTTTATTTTTTATGCGTCATGGATCCAAATTTTGAACAGGTTTGGATCTAATTGATCGTTGAATCTAACTCCGTTCATCGAGTTTGGATCCTGCACAACACTATAATAAACGAAAAGTCAGGTGTTGGCAGGATGCTATCCCATCAAAAACACTTCAACGCTCAAGTTAGTAAATAGCCTTCAAAGAATCGAGAATGTTAAAGGAAAGACAAAATAAGGAAAAAAGCTGAGAGCGTTTGTGGTTAAGGTCCTGCTCTTGTTGTGAGAGGCGTGACGCGACTTGAAGGGAGCGCTAACTTCTGGCACTGTGTTATCAAGGAACACAGTGATAGAAGAAAGAAGGAGAGAGAGTTGGCATCCTGTAAGCGTGAGAGCTTCTGAGGGATTCTTCAGAGAGAGCGTGAGCTTCTTTTAGAGCAATTGCTAGCATGAAGGAGAGCGTTTGTTCGTCAAGGTCAGAGCGTGTCATGGAGTGAGAACTCCATGGGCTTTTATAGCTGAGATGTTGGGCATTATTCTTTTGGCAGGAATGCTTGATTCCGACGCTCTATTGGGCAGGCTTCCTTTCTTGGCGTGGAGTATTAATGGCGATAACAGCTCATTAGGAGGATTGCTTTCCTTTTACATTTTGTAACTGCTAGGGTTTACTATAGATAGCGGAGAGAATCTGAACTTTTCTCATATGAGGTGCTCTGAATCTGCTTGTGACCGTTGTAATAGTATAGGGGAAATGACCATTACTGGTTGTGAATGAGAGTGAGGGCCAAATTGGGCATGGCCCGCGTGAGGCCTGTTCTGGAGCCGGCCCACAATGGCACTTTCGGTCAACAGAATATTAACCGTCTCTGCGAGCAAGTGGTCTGCCCTTATGCCAGTTTCATTTACTTTTCGTCCGGTCAACGGTACACGTTGACCGTCCAGGCACAAATATGGGCTTTCACGGATTTGGTCTATTTCTTCCTCTTGGGCCAACCCACTACTAGCGTACCCATCACTAGCTCTCCATGCTGGCGGTCCATGACTTTTGGCTTCCAACATGTTTAAGGTGGGATGCTAGTTGAGGCAGCCGCGAGGTCAATTTTCGGAGAGCTGGCCAGTCAAATCGTTAACCGCCTAAGATGAAAACCGAAGAACTTACGAAGGAAGAGTTGACCGGATCATTGAGCGTCTAGGATGAAATCCGGAGAACTTATGAAGGAGGCGTTGACCGGATCGTTGACCGTCTAGGATGAAATCCAGAGAACTTGCGAAGGGGGACTTAACCGGCTCATTGACCGTCTAATCTGAAAAATCGTGAGAATTTGAAAGGACACCATCATGCTGCTAGACTGTTAGTTCGAAAGTGGGCCACGCATCCACACGCAGGGGGTTTGTATTCCTGGTAATTAATGCGCCAGGGGATCCGAATCACATATGCCCATTTAGGGAGTGACACGTGTCAATAATGATAGGCGTACTTTTACTAGACGATTTTTCCTTTTCTGCTGTTCGCGTAACTTTAAGCATTCCATCCATTATATTTCAAACTTCCCACGCTTGCCTTCGTCTTCTCCTTCCTGCAAAATTCTAAGTGTTCTCCTTCCCTCCTTTGCTTCCATGGCTTCTCAATTTGCTTACGTTCTTAGCGCGAGTGACGTGAAGAGTTATACGTTGAGTACAACATCCCCAACGAGATTGTTTTTAGAGTCCCTGGCAAGGAGGATAGAGTCTGTTCTCCTCCTGAGGGTTACGTTGCTATGTATGAGGCCCACTTGAGAAGTGGGCTCCGTCTCCCAGTCTCTCAGGAGCTACTTGATATCCTTGTTGCTCTTCAAGTACCCATCGTGCAGCTTCACACCAATGCCGTGCGATATCTCTATTCCATATACATTTTTATGCGCTAACATTCTCGGTTATTGACGGCTGGTGCCGTGAGAGTGATGTTTTGATTCACTCAGAGGGCTGACTGGATTTTTTGGCTCCAAGGGATCTTCCCATCAATAGTGCCATTTACGATTCGCTAAAAAATTAGAAGGATCGGATTTTCATCGTCCATGTTGTCAAGTCGTGGCCCTTGTCGAGGGAATGGGGCAAGGTCCCCAAGGCATTTAATGGAACGCCGGTGAAGGGGGAGATTGCTGCCATGAAAGAGTTGCTAGAGCTTATGAAGAAGTACTCTGGGGACTTTAGGAGGGACCATCTGGTTTCTCCAGAAGAGACCAAGAAAGTCAATTGGGGTCCTCTGTCTCCCGTTCAGAAGTTCAAACCACCATCATCGGAGGCTTCTGGGAGGAAAAGGAAAGTCAAAGGAAGAGACCAGGATGACCAGGGTTTAGTTACGATCGTTCATGGGCTGTCTGGATAACTAGGTTCTAACTATGACCACTCATGGGCCGTCTGAATAATTAGGGTTTAATTACGACCACTCGTGAACTGCCTGGATGACCAGGATTTAGATACAAGCAGGTGAAACCCCGCCTGACTTAGGAGCAGTTTGGGTCGTAGTCCTGCAAACATATAAAACAAACATACACGCATGCATATAAAGTAAAAAAGAAAGAGACAACATAGTATAAAAGAAAAGAAAGATGCTTATCTTATTAATTAGAAGGATGTACATACACTTACAAGCATTCACATGTGCGATTTACCCGGAGCCTTACTGGAAGTATCGTTTGAGGTGGACCGCATTCCATGTCCGTGGAACCAACTTGTAGTCCTGGGTCCGAAGTTTGTATACTCCATTTCGCATGATGGCGGAGACTAAGAAAGGCCCTTCCCAATTCTAGAAAAGTTTATTCTGGTTGATGACCTTACCTGTGACCTCGAATACTCCACAAGACTAAATCCCCCACGTTGAACTGCCGCACTTTCATCATTTTGTTGTAATAGTGTTTGACCTGTTGTTGGTAGGCTACGGTTCACATTCTGGTGACATTGCGGGCTTTCTCTAGCAAGTCCAGGTGCTCCCAGATTTTATAGGAGTTGTCTTACGAGTTGAAGGATTCGATCCTAAGGCTTGGAAGCCTGATCATGACCGGAATTACCACTTCTATCCCGTAGCAAAGACTGAAAGGCTTCTTACGAGTTGGCTCCTTTGGAGTCCTCCGATAAGACAAAAGGATGGAGGACAGCTCATCCCAAGAGCCCCCTGGTGTCCTCCAACTTGGTCTTGAGTTCGTGTAGTAGCGTGTGGTTAGTGATCTCCACCTGTCCGTTGCTTTGCGGGTACGCCATCGAAGTGTGGACCAATCTAATACCCAGACTGGTGCAATACTTGGTGAAACTCTTTTTTGAGAATTAGGTTTCGTTGTCAGTAACGATCACCTCGGGAATGCCAAATCTGTTGACTTTATTCTGGGGGACGAAATCAAAAGCGTTGTGCTCTGTGATCTTGGCCAGCGGGATGGCTTCAACCCACTTGGTGAAATAGTCAATGCTTGCGATAATGAATTTCCTTTGTCCCTATACAATGGACAACGGGTCGAGGATATCGAGCCCCCACTGCTCGAAGGACCAAGGAGCCTAGAGGGATTTCAATTCAGCGGGCAGCTGGTGGTAACGATTACCGTGGAACTGGCAGTTCTCATACCTTTTTATGAACTTGAACGCATCCTTTTTCATTGTCGGCCAATAGTAACCCTGGCGCATGATTTTAAATGCCAAATTCTTGCCGCCAATATGTGATCCACAAATCCTGAGATAGACTTCACCTAGGGCGTAGTCGGCCTCCTCTGGAGTGAGGCACCGGAGGTACGGAGTCGAGTAACTACAACGATATAATCGTCCGTCTACCACAGTGTACTAGTCGGCCATATTTTTGATCCGCATGGTTTCGTCTGGATCTTCTAAAAGTGCTTCATCCGTCAGGTATTTTTGGTACAACGTTATCCAATTTTTTACTTCGGGGATCTACATTGCTTCCTACTCCTCCGTGCTGGGGGTGCCAAGAATTTCTCGCATGTCCCTTGAGTACTTCTCTGAGTTTTCGGTCGTCGTCATCCTGGAAAGTTGGTCGGCCTTTCAGTTTTCAATTCTAGGAATATGGACAAGGGTTACCTTACTAAATCTCCTGCTAACTTCCTTCACATTGGCCAAGTATTTATCCAAGTGAGGGTTACATGCCTCAAAATTCCTGTTAACCTGGTTGACAACCAACTCAAAGTCGTTGTAAACAATCAGTCATTTAGTTGAGCATTCTTTAGCCAACCTCAACCCAGCCAATAGGGTTTCGTATTCGGAAATATTGTTGGTTATCAGCAAGTCAAGTCGGAGCGAGTACTTCACATTAAACACATCTAGGGTTTTTAGGACAACCCCGACTCCACTGCCCGAGTCCGTAGACGATCCGTTGACGTTGAGGACACATTTCGACTCTTCCTCATACTGTTTTGCATTCTTAGCGGGATGTTCCTCGAAAATTGGGGTCGTGGTCCTCGAAAATTGGTGTCATGGTCTCGACGATAAAGTCGGCCTGAGCCTTCCCTTTAATGGCGGGCTGGGGCCAAAATTTGATGTCGAACTCTTTCAATTCGATAGCCCACTTTACCAGTTTCCCAGAAATGTCAAGTTTCAATAAAATGCTTATCATAGGATGGTCGATGAGAACAATCACACGATGAGCCTAGAAGTAAGGTCTCAACTTTCGGGCAGAGAAGACAAGTGCTAAGGATAATTTTTCTATGCATGGGTAGTGTGTCTCTGTGCTGGTCAATATTTTACTCAAGTAGTAGATCGGCCGCTGGATGTCGGAGTCCTAGCGTACGAGGACGAAGTTGAGGGCCACCTCCGACACTGTCAGGTAGAGGTACAACTCCTCTCCGTCCTTGGGTGACGTTAGCAACGGTGCACTAGCCAAATACTGTTTCAATTTGTCGAAGGCTGTCTCGCTCTCCGCTATCCACTGGAATCTGTTCTCTTTTCTTTCTCTTAATACCTTAAAGAAAGGATGATACTTGCCACCTGACTTCACCTGACTGGAATCCGCTAGTTATTCGGTTAGCCACTAAACGTCCTTGATACTCCGAGGTAGAGTCATGTCTGTGAAAGCCTTAATCTTCTCTATGTTTGCCTCGATCCCTCACTGGGAGACAATGAATCTCAAGAATTTTTCTGAGGATACTCTGAAGACGCACTTAGCCGGATTCAGCTTCTTTCTCTTAATACCTTAAAAAAAGGCTGATACTTGTCACCTGACTTCACCTGACTGGAATCCGCTAGTTATTCGGTTAGCCGCTAGACATCCTTGATACTCTGAGGCAGAGTCATGTCTGTGAAAGCCTTAATCTTCTCTATGTTTGCATCGATCACTCGCTGGGAGACGATAAATCTCAAGAATTTTTCTGAGGATACTCCGAAGACGCACTTAGCCGGATTCAACTTCATTTTGTGTGCGCGGAGCACCTCAAAAAATTCAGCCAGATCGCGAATATGGTCATTGTTAGCCTTGCTCTTGATGAGCATATCGTTGACGTACACCTTCATATTGTGGCTGGTTTGCTTTTTGAACATCTTATTCACGAGTCGTTGGTAAGTGGCACTCGCATTTTTTAGACTAAAAGGCATGACCTTGTAACAATAGGTGCCTTGATTCGTCATGAGCGAGGTATGCTTCTCATCCTATGGGTGTATCCGGATCTTGTTATAGCTCAAGTCTGCACCCATGAAACTCAACAGCTCATGTCCGGATATGGAGTCTACCAGTAGGTCAATCCGGAGTAAAGTGAAGATATCTTTCGGGCAGCCCTTATTAACCTCACTGAGGTCGACGTACTTCGCCATTTGCCATTGCTTTTCTTTACTAGGACGACGTTCGAGAGCCAATCCGAGTATTGGACCTCCCTGATGAAGCCGATGTCCAGTAGCTTTTTACCCCTTCTCGTATAGTGATTAAATTTTCTACGTAGTAGTTTATCCCCTTCTGTCGGATGGGCTTGTGGTAAGAATTGAGGCCCAACTTATGAACTATTATTCCAGTCGAAATCCTAGGCATGTCAGTGGGAGTCCATGCAAAGATGACAGCGTTCTATCGTAAGAACGTGATCAATTCATCTCGCAGTGTCCCGTTGAGTGAGTCACCGATTTGTACACACCTTTCTGGAACTTCCGGGTTCAGTGAGATTAGATCAGTTGCCTCTCTGGATTGTGCTTGCTACAGAGTCACTTTGTCTCGATGGTCGAGTTATCCTGCCGACTTGGCGCTGCCACTTAGGGCAATCTCGGACATGTAACACGTCTGCCCCGTGACTTGGTCGCCCAACACTTCGCCCACACCGCATGCTGTCAGAAATTTTATCTTGAGATGCGGAATCAAAGTGACGACTCTGAACACTGTTAGGCATGGGCGGGCTAGTAAACGTTATAAACGGAGGATAGGTCGACCACCAAGAAGGTGAGCGTACGACTCACTGTTCTTGGGCATGTGCCCAGGGTGACTTCTAATTAGATCATCCCCTCGACAGGGATGGGTTCGTCGTCAAGGCTGTATGGCAAGCCTTCGACAGGTTTCAACCAACTCTTTTTTAAATCAAGTTTAAAGAACGCGTTAATGTAAAACAAATCGTGTGAGCTTTCATTGTCAATAAACACTCACCTCATTTGGTAGTCGATACTACAATCTAAGATGAGCGTGGATACAACAACGGGATATGTGTGGGGAGAAATTACAAGCTCTAAGTTATCGTCATTAAAACTAATGACATTGTCTTCAGTGCGCTGTTTCTTCTTCCCAGTCTGTCGTTTCTTATGGTCAACCGGAGTCTTGGCCGGTCGAGTCGTGATCATGTTGACCACTCCTACTGCGACCCTATTCTATGGATGAGAAGGCTCTGGTCCCTCTCTTCTTGCAGTGCCAGAACTCTGGCTAGGGTTCTTGATGTACCTGGTGAGGTGGCCTCTACGAATCAGCTTTTCTATCTCCCACTAAAAAGTCTTACAGTCTTCGATGAAGTGTCCGAGAGATCGATAGAAATTGTAGTACTTGGCTCGATTTCCTCCTTCCGCCTTCCTAAGTGGTTTTGGCCACTTAAGAAACTTTTCCTCATGGATCTGCATGAGGACGTTCGAACGTGTGTTTGTTAGGGGCGTCGGGTTGACCGGCTCATAATCTTTAAGCTGCATTGGTCCGAGCCTATGGTGTTTTCTATGGGAATGATCGCCATCATTATATTTCCTCTTTCCTTCACTAGGAAAGAGCGAGGTTGTTTGGTTTGCTCGGGACGCTTAGCCTCGTTGGCCTCCTCGACTGCTGCGTAGGCTCCGGTGATAGATTACACTTCCTGGAAGGTCTGCGGGTTCTTATGCGCCAGGTGCCTAAAGAAGTCTCCGTGCATCAGGGCGTAGATAAAACTGCCCAACTTCATCTCCTCAATGAACCTAGGGATACGTCTAGGTTCTACCATGAAGTGATGCAGAAATCTTCGTGGATTCTTTCCATGCTTCTGGTTGATGTGAGATAGATACCAAGGCTGTTTCCCTTCTCGACGGCTAGAGACGTATTTCGCCAAGGAGAGATCAGTCAGCTCTCGGAAGCTCCGGATTGAATTCGAGGGGAGGTGATTGAACCAAATACGAGCGTCCCTCTTCAGAGAAAGCAGGAAATAGCGGTACATAGATACGTCTTCCGACTCCTGCAAACTCAGATGGGTGCGAAAGTGATTGAGGTATTCCATGAAATCAGCGCTCCCATCGTATGAGTCTAGAGTTGGCATTTTAAATTTTTTCAGCATTGGATGGTTCAAGATCTCCACTGCGAAAGGAGAACTGTCTAGATCTGTCGTGCGTTCATCGCAGTTCCAGATTTTCTCCAGTCTTGGATTTGTTCGAGCTGCACTGGCTGATCTTTTGGAGTTGAGAAATGTTCTCAACTTCATCCTTCCTCTGGTGTGGCCAGTAGCCAGCCAGCTACTACCTCCAGTAGATCTGACGGCCCAGGAGGCTCCTTCTTGGACTTGGGGCCTCAATTCTGCTCGAGAATATTGGGGGTTCCATCGCTCTGGACTTTCATACGGAGTCATGCAGCCTGAATGCTCCCTAGGCCTTAGTCGGCTTTGGGCCTATGAGGGCTCTGGCATCTGAATGTTGGTCGACCTTCTGGATTTCTTGGCCAGTTTCTTTTTCCTTCGGCCTCCTCTTTTGGAGGCCGGCACAGAGGCTGCTGTTGGCGGAGCCCTCTGCTGTGCGTGCTCCTGACGTGAGCATAATATTTGAAGTATCTTGTCTGTATTCTGCATGTGCTCCACCAAATTTTCAAAGAAGGGTGCGGGCACCCCATTGACCGTCCCATTGACCAGGGTAGCAGCAATGTGATCCTGGTCAGTCGAGGTCACGTCTCTGGCGATCTCGCTGGCTTGTTCCATCGTGTTCACCATTTTAGATGATGACGCAGATTTTGGAGGTGAGGTTGAAGAAAGTATTTGAGCAAGGTGGTAGGCTTTTTATAAGCGCTTTCCACAGACGGCGCCAATGATAAATCTAAATTTTGAATAGATTTAGGTCAAGTCAATCGTTGAATCTGGCTCCGTTCAATGAGACTAGATCCTGCATACCACTACAATAAACGAGAAGTTAGGTATCGGTAGGATGTTATCCCACCGAAAAAACTTCGACACTCAAGTTAGTAAACTGCCTTCAAAGAATCGAGAAGGTTAAGGGAAAGAAAAATGAGAAAAAAAGCTGAGAGTGTTTGTGGTTAAGGTCTTACTCTCATTGTGGGAGGCTGGACGCGACTCGAAGGGAGCGCTAACTTCTGGCACTGTGTTCACAAGGAATGTAGTGACAGAAGAAACAAAGAGAGAGAGTTGGCATCCTGTAAACGTGAGAGCATGTGAGGGATTCTTCAGAGAGAGCGTGAGCTTCTTTTAGAGCAATTGCTAGTAGGTAGGAGAGTGTATGTTTGTCAAGGTCAGAGCGTGTCTTGGAGTGAGGACCCCCTGGGTTTTTATAGTTGAGATGTGGGGCATCATTTCTTTGGTAGAAATGCTTGATTCCTGTGCTCTGTTGGGAAAGTTTCCTTTCTTAGCATGGAGCTTTAATGCAGTAATAACTCCTTGGGAAGATTGCTTTCCTTCTATATTTTGTAACTGTTGGGGCTTGCTACAAACAGAGGAGAGAATCGGGTGCTTTCCTCGTATGAGGCGCGCTGAATCTACTTGTGACCGTTGTAATAGTGATTGCCTTTTGAAAGGGAGAAAAATAAGGGGAGAGGACCGTTGCTGGTCGTAAATGGGAGTGAGGGCCAAACTAGGCCTGGCCCATGTGAGGCCTGTTTTGATGCCAGCCCACTGTGGCACTTCCGATCAACAGAACGTTTACCATCTTTGCGAGCCAATTACTCGTTCTTATGCTCGTTTCCTTTGTTTTTCGTTCGGTCAACGGTACACGTTGATCGTCCAAGTACAAATATCGAACTTCGAGGATTTGGGCCATTTTTTTCCTC
>JAOVVI020002629.1:8326-20695 GCA_028571085.2 Nepenthes alata | reverse complement strand
TAGATGGTCCTCACACAACAGACGACCGTCCGTCCGTCTGTCGCCAAATGAATATGTCATGCTTACTGATACCGGAGAGCCTGAGGACTATGAAGAGGTGATGAAGGACGACAGCAAAGAAGATTGGCTGGAAGCCATAAAAGAATAAATGAGTTCTCTTCTTGAGAATCATACCTTCGACTTGGTTAAACTTCCTAAGGGGAAGAAGGCCCTTAAGAACAAATGGGTCTTTCGTTTGAAGCCGGACGAGAATACCAAGAAACCGAAGTATAAGGCATGATTGGTAGTGAAGGGCTTCAGTCAACAAAAGGGGGTTAATTTTGATGAGATCTTTGCCCCAGTTGTAAAAATATTCTCCATCCGGGTTGTACTAGGCCTGGCTGCCGCCCAGGACCTTGAGGTGGAACAGATGGATGTTCGGACTGTATTTCTCCATGGAGAGCTTGTGGAGGAGATCTACATGGAACAATCGGAAGGGTTCAAAGTCAAGGGGAAGGAAAAACTTGTTTGTCGTCTAAGAAAAAGTCTGTACGGATTAAAGTAAGCCCCTAGGAAGTAGTATAAGAAATTTGAGTCAGTCATGACCAGTCAGGGGTACCGGCAGATAACTCGTGATCACTGCATATTTGTACAGAAGTTCACGGATGATGACTTTGTTTTCCTTCTCCTATACGTGGACGATATGCTGATCGTTGGACGCAACAGTGGCCGGATAAAGGAGCTGAAGGAGCAGCTTGGCCGGTCATTTGCTATGAAGGATCTTGTATCGACTAAGCATATTTTGGGAGTCAGAATCTTACGCGATCAAAAGGTAAGGAAATTATGGTTGTCTCAAGATAACTACCTTAAGAAAGTACTCCAATGATTCAACATGGATAAATCAAAGCCCGTAAACACACCGTTGGCGAACCACTATAGGCTGAGCACTCATCTATGCCCGACCTCGGATGACGAGAAAAAATACATGAAAGGCATTCCCTACTCATTAGCTATAGGAAGCCTGATGTATGCCCTAATATGCACCAGACCTGACATAGCTCACGTTGTTGGGACAGTTAGCTGGTTTTTGTCCAATCTGAAAAAAGAGCACTGGTCCGCGGTGAAGTGGATCATGATATATATTCGGGGAACCTCCAAGTGGTGCCTGTGTCTTGGAGGTGACAAGCCTCAGTTGTTGGGTTACTCGGACGCGGATATGTCCGGAGATATTGACAGAAGCAAATCTACATCGGGTTACTTAGTAAAATTTACTGGAGGTGCATTTTCTTGGCAGTCCAAGTTATAAAAGTGTGTATCCCTATCCACTACTGAAGCCGAATACATCGTAGTGACAGAGGCCTGCAAGGAGATGTTGTGAATGAAGGAGTTAGTTCAAGAGTTAGGCATTGAACAGGAGAGATATGTGATACTTTGTGATAGACAGAGTGTCATTCATCTATATAAGAACTCTTCACTCCATTCCAAATCAAAGCACATTGATGTACAATATCATTGGGTATGAGAGGTGCTGGAGGAAGGTCTACTGTCACTGGACAATGTTAGCACGGAAGAGAACAGGGCAGACAAGATGACTAAGATTCTACTGAAAGAGAAAAATGAGGCATACTGTAAGATGGCCGAGCTAACAGATTTAACTTCCTCACGGTCATGAGGGGAAGTTTGTTGGAAATCACTCCCGTAAAGAAGTTATTCTGATTGAAGAACTCAATCAGAACTGGAAAAAGTTTCGGTCAACAGTCGGTCAATAAGGTTGACCAGCTGAAGGTCTAAGTTGACCGGTTTAGCTGAGGGTTCTCAGAACAACAATAAAGACGGTCAACAGGACGTTGATCTGTCTAAATTGGAGGACGGTCAATAGGACATTGATCGGTCTAGATGGAAAGACGGCCAACAAGGTTGACCGGCTTATTATTACAACACAGAAGACCTGCTACGTCTGAAAGGGGTTGGTTGACCTGCCTGTTTAAATAATCTTAGAACTTCAAGACAGCAGATCTGTCTGCTGCTACTGCAGGCATGTGCCGTCTGCTACTACACTGATGCATGCTTCTTGGGGACTGTGCACCAACCATGGAGTAAGGCGTGGTGATCCAACTGGTGCTAGTCTTATGCATATTCTTATATATATGTGTGTGTATGTAAGGAGACCAAAGAGTGTAAGGGGCGGTGTGCAGGGTAGAGAGTGAGAGCAAGGAGGAAAAATAGAGGAGAGGAAGGAGGCCCAAACTGTGTGTATTTTCGCCTCCTATTTTGTAATCTCTATCTCATACATAATATAATTTAACGGACTTAATGTCCCATAATTTTTTTCTTGATTCATAAGGATTTTCCACGTAAATATTGTGTATCCTTATTCTTACTTCCATTCCTTCTATTCGATTCCATTGTGCCTGTGTCGGTCGGCCGTCCTATTTTCGGCCAACACATTCTGCCTAATTGCATTATTTTGAGAGGTGAGAGCCCAAAAACTAGGACGCATCGTTTGACCAGGAGAAGTGCATCATTTTGAGGTAATGCTTATTTTTGAAATCAATCATTTTGTTTTCTGATCTTGCGCTTGGATTTCGGTGTGTTCAAACTCGCATGTTGCCAAGGTAACTCATATGATTTACAATCGAATCCTTCAAAATTTATAAATTTTTAAGCTTTTAACTTTATCTATTATTCTTGCCAGTGGTGCTGCATCATGTCAAAAGATCTACCGGTTTGGTTGTCGCTGATATTGCATCAATCATGTCATTTGATGACATCATTGCTATTTACAATAAGTACAACATTTCCATTACGATACCATCCGTTGTTCCTTCACTTGAAGAAAAGGCTTTGTCCCCCCTGAGATGCCTTAACAGCCATCTATGAGGCCCATTTAGAAAGTGGGCTCTGTATCCCAATGATAAGGCAATTTGTGATAGAGATGGACGTCTTTTAAGTCCCCACAGCACAATTCTATTTCAGTGCTATCTAATACTTGGTATCTTCATATATATTTCTCTTGCAGTATCAAATGAGGTTGGGCACTCAAGTAGTTTAGCTCGTGTTTGAATTCAACTAGGAGAACAACTGAATATCAATGATCCCTATAAGGATTTTAAAATTAGTGAAAAAAATACAAATTCTATGAAGTATTAAAAAGACAGGGTTTTTTTAATTAGTTATTCATGATTTGCCGTTATCCAATAAATGGGGCAATGTAAACTTAGCCTTTTTAAGGTTGGTGAGTGATGGCAAAGACTTCAACTCCAAGCCTAGAATCACCCTTATTTAAAAGCACGTCGACAAGTTGCATGAGAGGGGTAATTTTTTGATTTTTGATGCCTCATCTCTTATCAGATGGTACGATGTCATTGGGGGCAACACAGTGGGGGCATTCCCCCTTATCCTTAGAAGTGGCTGAAGTTGATAAACCTAAGGTCCTCTAGAGTGGTTGGCTCAAAGGAGACTCGCTTGAGTGGCCATCCCACTGGAGCCTTTGCAGCTCATGCCACCACTACCCTCGATATAGAGAGGTGTTAGAGGAGATTGACACAACCCTTGCTAATTATGATGCCGATAGGATAGCTGAGGAGGTTGCTCAGTTTTGGGTTTCTCTTCCACAAGCTTCTCTAAAGGTTTCCCTACAGGAAATATTTGCACTAGCCGATAAGGAAAGAATTTTAGTTATGGATATTAAGGAGTCTAATAAAGTGTTGTTTTCACCCTCTTATTGGGGCAAAAGGGGCAGCAGAATAGAATGACACACAGTGAAGGGAAAGAGGAAGAAGAAGCACACACACGTGTCACGTGGAAACCCTTATAATCAAGGAAAAAATCACAGGAGTAGAGTCGACAGCAAATTCACTATGTGAAATAGGTTACAAACCTCCAAGATGGAGTATCCGCTACACACCCGAGAAAACAAAGAAAAACTTCACCTGAGTAAACGAGAAACACTCCACTCTTTTACTCTCTGTTTTTCTTTCTTCTCATTCTCACTGGTGGTGTACTCCTCTCTTGTTCCTTCACTCTTAGATTTTCACTCCTTGAACTTTACCGTGTTTGGATGCTTTCTTTCACTCTCAGCACTCTGCTCAACTCCACCACCTTCCTGCATGCCCAGCATGCGTATATATGGTGGTCTGCCCGGAGTCCTTCAACCAATAGGCAAGTTTAGTGTGGTCAAATGCCTGCCACCTGCTCTGCAACCTGCCAAAAACTTTTTCCACAAACTTTGCAACCTGCCTCCTGCACAGACGGCGCATGCGTAGCTGGTCTGCCACCTGTTCTGTTGTCCAGCAACTTATTGCCAGCTGTCCACGACGTCCTCAGTCGTTGCTGCAGACAAGTCCTTTGGCCGTCTGCGCCCATTGGCTATCACAAGAGTCTTCCGATGTTCATTGGTTGATTTCATACCAGTAATACCATCTGGTAAGTTCTTTCTTTCCATCTGGTTAACATGTTGACCGGCAACCCAAAGGCGCTCCAGTATTTTATACTCTGAAAATACTATCAGGAAATCCTCTCCCGATTTTCTTTCCAGCCTTAGCCGGTCAACCTTCCGTTAACCAAATTCGGTCAAGCTTCTGTTGACCGTCCTACACAGCCATCCGGTCAACTCTCCTGTTGACTGTCTTTTGCTGCCATCCGGAGAACTTGACCGTCCTCCATAGCCATCCGGTCAACCTTCCGTTGACCGTCTTCAGTTGCTATCCGGAGAACTTGACCGTCCTCCATAGCCATCCGGTCAACCTTCCGTTGACCGTCCTCGCCTTCCAGCCGGTCAACATACGTTGACTGGTAAATGCACCCCGATGACAAACTAGTTTGTTGAATCACCCACAAGGGAGTGACCATATTCCAACAACTATATCAATTATGACAGTGATGTTGTGGTGTAAACATATCTAGGGTATAAACTTTATTTCAATAGTTACTGCTGAAGAGCCCTGTGGTTGCTCAAGTTGTATGATGCCTAGTTGTTCATATGTCAATCATGGTTCAACTCGCCTTAGCCATCTTTGTGAGCTTACTTACCAATAGGCAATAAGTTGTCTTTTTTTTTTTTTTAATTGCCGAAGCAGTGATTATAATGAGATGTGGGAATCTCTCATCCTAGAGCAACCCAGATAGCTTTTACTTTTGACCCAAGTTACCAACTGCAAGATCCTTGCAATTTGAAGGTTTCTTTTGAAACTGAGATGATTGTCATCTTCTGCACTTGGATTGTGGCTGTTCATTTCCGTGTTATCCCCTAGACTAGATGATCCTATGATATCTACACCTAATCAAAGGTGAAAGAATCTAGTACGTCCTAATAATCTATAATAGTTTGCAAATTTAAATCGGCTAATTGTTCTCGGATAGTATTTGCTCCTGTAGATATTTCTTGATTTCAAAAGGTATCGAAGCCTTGGGTAGAAAACAAAGTGGGATGCTGTATTTCAAAGATTGGATTTCATATTTAAATAAATCTCGTAATCGTAAAAAAAGTAGGTTTTTTTAGCTATGGGCCTAGCAAAAGAAAAATTGGGATAGGATTCAATAGTACAGGATCTTCTCCCTTTTTTTTTGTGGTGTGGGGAGTAATGTAATATATTACATATGTAGAAAAGGAAAGCATCCCAAAATGTTTAAAGTGATGCAAGGTGATTAAAACTTACCTTGAAAGAATATTGAATCTAATCAAATGATTGGGATTGTGCCATGTCATATTTTGATGTTTTGAGATGCTTCCTCTTTTTGTACTTATAACATTTTTTGTAATAGAAACAGTATTTTTTTCCATAAATTATTTTATAGGATGCTTTTGTTGTATTTTATAGTCAATCATTATGTAAACCAGAGCATCTAATATTTATTGCTATAAGTTGTTGGATCTTTGGCTTTGCTAATTAGTTATTTGACTATCATATACTAACACTAGAGAAGCCCCATTTGGCTTTCTTTTTCCAGATTTTTTGTATAGTGATGATAAGCTTTAGTGCAATGATAAAATTAAATTTCATTCTGACCTGAAGGTCATGGGTTCAAACTACGGAAACAACTTTTGTACAATGAAGGGGGGACAATGTGGGAGCCTATTGCATACTGGGAAATAACATATTTATTGTTTTGGTAGTCTATCCTATGTGGTCCTCTATGAGGCTTTGGTTTATATTTGCTACTTCGGCTCTGGTTTGTTATGCAGAATTACGGTGCCTTCTTTGAGAAAGATGGAGCTGGAATTAGGGGTCAAATAAAGCTTACAGGATTAAATAATGGCGATATTGATCTTTCAGAGTCCATGTGGACTTACCAGGTATTTTCTAGGGTTTTCAGGAAATTTCTTGGTTGCCAGCATATTACATGTTTCTCGTCTTTATTCACTAACATTTTCCTCCTTCTCTGCACTCATATTTAGTTTCATAGTATTGCCATTCTAAACTTGATCTTTTTAATGTTGCCATGGCATATGTAGCTAAAATCAAACATATGTATATGAAACACTGGACTGGATGCTTTCGTGTCAAATATTTTTCAGCATTATGCGGCTTGTAGATTGCTGTGCACAAGGTTACTTGTTTGGAATGTAGTTGCAGATTTAATCATAATGGCATGAATGTGATCTCTTAGCGCTCATTAGTTGGTTTAGAATAACTAGTGAATTACAACTTTATTGTACTGTAATTAGTGTATTATTCTTTGTAGCATTAATGCTTTTTGTTGGTTGATTTTATTATCACAAAGTTGCTTCAAAATTGGCTTGGTTCCAGACCGGGGAGATCCTGTTAAATTCTTAATAATCATAACATTTCTTTTTTGCATAAAAAAGGATCCCTTTTTCCGTTGTTTCAAAAAAATTTCATTCCATTTGCTCAGCATGATGTTTTTTTAACTTTCTTTTTCTTTACCCAAGAAGAGAATACAAGTGTTAACAGTGTTGTGACTTGTGGCTACTAAATCAAGGATTGAAACTAGAAATTCTTGAATAATCAGGTTCATGAGTCATCCCAGTTAGTGTCAATTTGCATCATGGTATACTTGGTAGCTAATTTAATCGTGCAAGCATGAGTGCCATATATTGGCACTCATTATTTGCTTTGTTTTCTTTACCTGAAAAGAGTGTTAACAGTGTTGTGACTTGAGGGTACTGAACAAGGATTGAAAATAGAACCTTGAAAATATTCAGGTTCATGACTCAAGAGTCATCCTAGTTAATGTCAATTTGTATTATGGTATACTTGGTTGCATGCACTTGAGCCACCCATTTGCCAGACACTATGATGATAGAAGGAAGTATATCATGTGTTTATTTCAGCTCCATTTCTTTCTTATGATCTTTGTGGATGCAAACCATATCATCAGTGTCATACAAATTTAATTATTACTTCTATTACAAATTTTACTCACATGTATTAGAAAGTTCAAATCTGTATCATATGAGAGAAATTAATACAATAATGTAAGAGCTAGATTTCAGTGTATTGGCATTGATGATTTAGGGTTTCCTATTGTTCTTTGTACTTTTAATCTTGACGTGATAGCATTTTTACTAATTGGAGAAACATCTTCGAGGACTTTTTTCTTATTAATAATCTCTCTTGTCCCTCCCTGCAGGTTGGGCTTAAAGGTGAATCACAGACAATATTTAGTGTAGCAGAAAATGAAAAAGCTAGCTGGACTGACTTGAAGCTTGCTGCAATTTCATCCCCTCTAACCTGGTACAAGGTAGGAGTTACTATGTAAAATCCATCTTCTGATATTTCCTTCTTTTTCATTATTATATTCCTCACTGCTGTTTAAATAATTTACAGATTAGAAGGAAAATTTATGAGACAACTTTGAACTCGGCTATATTTTGTAGATTGGAATGTAGGGCAATTGGAAAAATAACATACGCAAAGTATGTGAAGCAAAAAATGTGGATGTTGAGATAGATGATTGATATTGCTTGAGTTCAAGGAAAAAATCTGAACTAGTTACAAGCAGCACCTTAGAAGGCAATATGATGGAAGGGGTGCTGTATATGGTTCACTAACTTGAAATATAGATGATGGTGCACTGTGAAGGCAAGTTGTTTGATACTCATCAGTTATTTCATTGAGGTTAGAGGCAGTTAGAAGGGGAGATACAGGCCTAATAAAACTTGGATAGGCGAATATAAAAGAGGATTCAACCATAGTTCAACTTTTGAAGGATGTTACCTTAAATCAAGCGGAACAGGAGGAGATTTATATGGTGGGCCCCACAGAATTAACCTAAAGGCTTGTTGTTGTCGAGGTTGTTGATGGTGATATTGATGATGTTGCTACTGGGATCCTAGTTAAACTAGGATTCTAATGGAAGTTGTTGTTAACTTAAGCCTGGCTATTCTTGTTTGGGAATATGGCAGGTATAAGAAACAATTTCTTAAGCCTGCTGAAATTATGCCAATGGCACAAATCTAAAGACCTGTTCTGTGCCTCATAATGACTTTGTATTTCACATGTGGCTGCTGCTCCATTGTTGCAATATTTCCGAATTATCCTGTCATTTTCACTTTCTGTTCACCCTTGTTTTCAATCACACGGTACTTGCATGCTTACAATTCTTTTTATGCATCTAATGCAGAATAGTTTCAATGAACCTGATGGGATGGATCCCATTGCTCTTGATTTGAGAAGTATGGGAAAAGGTCAGGCTTGGGTTAATGGCCATCATATAGGAAGATATTGGACTTTGGATTCCCCCAAAGATGGTTGTCAAAAAGCTTGTGATTATCGTGGACCATATAATTCTGACAAATGCACAACCAATTGTGGAAAGCCTACTCAAATATGGTACACTTCTACCATACTAGAGTGCTTTTAAAATGAGTTTTAAAAGGTGGTTATAATTCTGAAAAATGCAAAACCAATTATGGAAAGCGTACCCAAATACAACATGTTTCTACTCTACTAGAATAGTTCTGTTCTGTATTTCAGAAATCTGTTATCGAACTCTGAAATTAATTTCCATGGTGATGTACTTGTCTGAAGCAGATTATGTGTAAAGTAGTTATTACATTTCCATGAGAGGAATAGCATTTCATTTCTATTTGTTATTAAGTAGTAGAAATTCATATTTTTCCTCGGGAAGTCATTAGAATTCGCATTGCTTAGCTTTCAATTTGCTTCTAACCATCAAATGAAATATAAATAACTCATTCTTTTCTTTTTAAAAGACGGGGTGTTTCTGGTTCTTGTGATGCTTGATACAATTTTGTTCTTCCTATATAACTGTATCTCTAAAGCCAATAATTTTTTTCTATGAGGAATTATTGAATTTAAAATTTGCCTCTAACTATCAAATGAAATGCGAGTAACCCGTCATTTTCTCTTTGAAAGAAGGGACATTTCCGGTTTTGGCAGCGCTTAAGACAATTTTGTCTTTTTCATATTAATATATCTCTGGAGTCAATTTTTTATGAGGAATTATTGAACTCAAAACTTATTGCCGTTATTCTTCGGTCTTCGTCCTTTGTCTTCTAGGCATCAGAGGAAAGAAATGGAATGATATTCCTAAGGGTTCTCCGCCTTTTAACCTCAGTAGGGGAGTACTAATTTTAGTCTGTTTGCCGTCAAGGCAATTTAATATCAGTAAATGTTTTTTTTTTTTTACACATGCTAGTAAGCATGCATACACATTGGAAAAATAGTTGAGTATGAAAGCACTCCAAAGTCTAGATGTATTCTTATGGGAGAGAATTTGTTTTTCTGGTTGAAACTAATGTCACTTTCTATGTGCACAATGTAAGCTATATGAACTTCAGTTGCCACTGCTACTGTTCATGTGTTCATGTAATGGGCTGCTGCTGTCTTGTTGCAAAAACTGGGGAAATTGTCCATATAAGGTACTTTTTTTGGAACCAGCGTCAGTGGGACTATTGGTGAATGCTGTAATAAACAACTAAAGTTGGATAAAAGTGGATCTGACCCGTGGGTAGCTGAGGTCCTGCAGTGATGAAGCCTTAATCAATGGAGACCGTGCTTGTGTTCACTTGACAGGCCTTTGTCCAATAGTTGGTTGAATTAGGTACCCCCTTCCCGGGAAACAATAAACACAAAAAATTGATCCCTTTAGTTGGGCTAGTAAATTATTGATTGATCCATTGACTTTTTTAGGAGCCTCTTCTAGGGGATAACTGCTCTCTGGTTGACCAGGGTGATAACATGATGATGCATAATATGCAAAGGTATCTTTTTTTAAAAGTTTCCTTCAAGAACCTGAAGACTTGTGACACGCAATATGTAGTAATCCATTCAACTTCACATTCGTCCTGTTATGTTTAAAGTAAGTTCCCATACTCCAAGTACCTTGTGTAGGTATGTATGAGTGTATGCATTTAAATGTATATGTACATCTAATTTCCATTCAGAATTATCAAATCCGATTGGAATTAAGATGGTTATGTAATGGTCATTACTTATGAACAGGTACCACATTCCACGTTCATGGATGCAGGCATCGAACAACTTACTAGTCATCTTTGAGGAAACAGGAGGAAACCCCTTTGAGATTTCAATAACGAAGTATTCTGCACCTCTCATATGTGCTCAAGTGTCAGAGACGCATTATCCACCTCTTTGGAAGTGGTCTAGTCCATTGTTTGGACAGGTCTTGATAAGTAATATGACACCTGAAATGTATCTGCAGTGTGAAAATGGACATGTGATCGCCATAGAATTTGCTAGCTATGGGACTCCACAAGGTACCTGCCAAAAGTATTCCAAAGGTGACTGTCATGCACCAGATTCTTTTGACGTGGTTACTGCGGTAAGTGTGTGGGTTAACTATCATGAATCCAATGGAATACCTCTAGACTGCATGGTAGTACATAGTATTGCCACCTAAACAATCAATTAGCTTTGCTATTTCCTTTTACAATGTGAAAGCTGAGGTGCTATACCTATTGCTGCTGATTCACTGGTAGCTTTACTAAAGCCATTCTGCTGATTTCTGACTGTATTTTTACGGTTAGGCTGCTAGGTTTGACCTAGGGAGTTATCTTGAAGCTGCATTTTTGTGGCTGTATTAGTCATCCCAATTTCCAAATGTAGCTGTGGTGTGGAAAAGAGACAAAGCACAAAGCCTATTTCTCACAACATGGATAACTGATTGGGATGCCATGCCACGGCTTTGAGAACTTCCTCTGTTGGTATGACCGTAATAGAAGCTAATCTGGCAATAGTTTGGTTAGTGATAGTTTTACCGTTGGACTGTCCTTTGTGGGCAGTAGTTTCATGCAAGGCGTCATTGAGTATACAGCCTTGTCTTTTATCTGGTCTGGTGACCAATTGTAAAGAATGGTAACAGCACTTACAGCGTACATGTTTCAGGCCCTTTTTGACTTCGTGTGGCCACGACTAGCACGAATTCCTACGATGATTGTGCGGTAATCATTGAAATATTTTCCCCCCCTTTTAACTGCAGGCTTGCCAAGGAAGAGAGAGTTGTTCCATTGAGATTTCCAACGCTGTATTCGGTGGTGATCCATGTCGGAGCATTGTTAAAACACTGGCAGTGGAAGCGAGATGCGTATCCGCCCGTCTTCTTGGGTCCTCGGCTGTGGAGTGAGATGTGGTTGTTCCATTTGTTGAACGAGTGTAGCTGGCAACCGGATCTCCCATGCATCACGAGGATGGCGATGTTTTGCACCCAATACGTGCTGCATGGCTCTTGGCGGGGGCATGCGTGATGTGTCTGTAACTAAATGCATGGTTCTGTTATATTATTTCTTCTTTCACTTGAAAAAAGAATGGTGTATTTTTCCCACATCCAGAATATTTGTTCTCTTTGATAAAACAAAAGCACACCTCTCTCATGTTCTACAGATAAATTAGAGGGCCGAGTACTGTGGAGAACTTTTTAAGGAGCCTTACGTATTTTTTCTATTCTTTCCGTTCTGTTTTACGTGCGTCAAATTTAATTACATATTTTTCACGTACTTCAATTATCCCAATATTTTGATGAGATTATTCGATCAAAGCTTATTGTTAGCCTCAATCAACGCATACCACCCACTAATCTCTCTCAATTAATGAACCAAAATCAAGTGAGAAGAAGCCAGCTAAAATTAAACTCACTCCCTCAAGTTGATTAATTTAGAAATGGGTTCGCTATTCACACACTTACCGTGGTACTGCGCAGGGTGGGGCCAAAAAGCGCACAAACTTCAAAGAATCGTACGATGTAAGGAAAAAAGAAAATCGTGCACTGATGAGCGAACATTATTAGGATACTTGCACCAAGAATATGCATATGGGAGTTTAAAGAACCAAATGCAAGCTACATAGAATCATAGCATCTTAGCCATTATGTCAATGTACTTTTCTTCATATTAAATACATATTTGAGGAAGAACATAATTTAATTCTACTCCATCCATTAGCCTCT
>JAOVVI020002628.1:0-20697 GCA_028571085.2 Nepenthes alata | reverse complement strand
GATTTCTCAATCCCTTCCCGCAGGGGAGAAGAGATATTTATAGGATTGGAGTTAGTGCAACCTCCCTTGGGCCTCACAGTTGATTGTCGGTTACCCTGATAAATCCACTGAACTGTCTCAACGATCCCCACATATTGTAACCATCGCCTTTTTGAAAACATGGCATAGTTGCGCTTGCCATTCTAGAGTGATATGTCGTATGGTGAATATTCTATAGATATTTACTAAACTTTCAAGAAAGTTGTTACGGTTGCATTATGGCAAGTTCTCCTTGATTGCTTGTGTTGTGTTGTCGAGGTTGTCATCATCCACTCAAGAGGGGAAATCGTGGACAAGTCACTGCGGGCAACCCTAATCGAATGTTCTCTGCTGAACAGTTCTGAGTTAACCCGCACGGGCCATCCGCTTCATTGTCCAAACCTTTGACTTGACAGTCCGCACAATGGGCCTCTACCATCTAAGCTTCTTCCCTCTTGGTGGGTTGAATTGTCCTTTACTGCACCTCATGGGCCATAGCCTTAGAAAAATGTCGGCTAGATTGCTACTATCCCTACGGGTTGGATTCTGGGCCTGCCTGCACTTTGCCGGACTCATCAACTTCCTTCTCGAGAAAAATTTACGCTAAATAATAAAATAACTACTTTTTAGAAATAAGTCATAATTAGGAAATAAATTATATAGATTATTTTTTAAAATTATATTTAATAAATTTATCAAATAATTTATTAATTAATATTTTTTAATCTATACTAGTTGAATAAAAATTTAAAAATAATTATTAAAACATATTAACTTATTAAAAGAGATCATTTAAAATATTTTTAAAAATAAAAAATGAAAAAAAAAACGGATTTAAAAAAACGAAAAACTAAAAAAATAAAAAATATGTTTTCACAATAGATATGGGCCCACTTCCACGTGACAATCATGTGCTTACTAAATCATTTTTTATTTGTACCATTTTGACCGTAATACCCTTACATCGACGGACCCACACCTCAATTGCCGTCGTCTCTCTTCCCCCTTCACCTGCCACCAGGCAGTTTCCCAGACAACGCGTCGTTGAAGAAGTCCGACGTCCGGTCGTCCCATCTCTTTCTCCCTCCATCGTCTCTTACTCATAATCTACAAGTCAGAGAATCTGCGTCTTCCAAGACATTTACTCGTACTGTTTCCTTCATTTCACTATTTTTGAATTTCAAAGTCCAATTCATTGATTTTGACTGTGGACGTTGCAGCATCCTCTCTCTCCCTCTCTCAAGACATCTCTCTCTTATTTTATTAACTAAGGTCTAATGAAAGAATTTGTGAGCTTTGCCGGTCTCTGCATATCCTAGACACTTCTTTCATTCGCTTTAAATTGAACTGGAGTTCAAAAGTTTGCGTACTTCGAGGTCATTTGTGGTAATTCTTCTTATGTTTTTGAAATTTATTTTGTCACTTTTGTTTAAATTTTGAATTTAGCTGGAAAAGATGGCTAGCATGGTAAAAAAGATCATGCCGGTTTCGAGATCAGTGTCTAGTAGGGAGTATGTTGATGTTAGCTTCGAGTACTCTATTGCCTCGGAGTATAAGGGGCTTCCGGTAGGGTATGATCTACCAAAGGCAGTTCCGGTTGAGGTGGATCGCATTCCAATCGCTAAGGTGGCTGCCTCAGTTGCTTTGTTGAATAATTTGTCATTGCCCGTTGTTCAACCCGTAGCTAAGAGCAATAAGAGGCATTCGAAAGGGGTTGGATTGGGGTCTAGAGGTAGGGATTTCGTAAATTCATTGGCGCAGTTGGGGACAAGATATAGGGATTCCGATAACCACGCTTCTTCTGGTGAATATGGTGGCGGGAGTGGTGCTCCGGTGGACACACTGGAGGATGGTGAATGCTCGGTAGATCAATTAGATTTAGTAGGCGGGAAGGCCGCCGTTTTCTCAGAGAATGTAGATGACTGTTTGGACAAGTTACCTGATGGGACAGACAGTTCAGGTACACTGCGATTTTCCGACAGCCGTGATGAGTTATCTGGAAGCTCAGACATGAGGGCAACTCCCATTAATTACGATGAGATTGAGGATTTTGGGAACCGTAGGAATCCTGAAAATGGGAATTCAACAGAGCCAAGTTTGACACCTCAAGCTGTGTCAGCAGAGATTTGTTCTGAAGGAGAGGTTTGGGATGATGAAGCTGATCTTCAACATGGGAAGAGAAAGTCTGCTGTTACTTTCCTTGATCCTAAATCATTTGAGGTGGATCTGGAAGAACCTATGCAGGCCGAGAAAGAAGTTATCCAGGAGAGACGAGTACCTGACAGAAAGATCAAGAAAGGGCTTTGCCATCGATGCCTCAAGGGGAATCGTGTCACTGAGAAGGAAGCCTGCATCGTTTGCGATGCAAAGTATTGTAGTAATTGTGTTCTGAGAGCAATGGGCCCGATGCCAGAAGGAAGAAAATGCCTTACTTGTATTGGTAATCCAATTTTAGAGTCCAAGAGAAGGGTACTAGGAAAATGTTCTCGAATGCTCAGGCGATTGCTCTGTGAGTCACAAGTTAAACAAATAATGAATGCTGAGATATCATGCGCTGCAAATCAATTAGTAGCAGAAAATTTATGTGTGAATGGCAAGCCTCTATGCCAGGAGGAGCTGATGTCATTGCTGAAATGCCCATGTCCACCAAGAAATCTTAAAAATGGCAATTATTGGTACGATAAAGTATCTGGGTTTTGGGGAAAGGTACATTTCAATACTCTTTTCCCATAAAAGTATGTTGAATTCTTTTGGTTCAGCGAGTCTTTTAACATTATAGGCGTAAATGTAACAGGAAGGTCATAAGCCTTGCCAGATTATTAGTCCCCAACTTAACGTTGGTGATCCCATCAAGCGAGATGCTAGTAATGGAAATACAAATGTGCTGATCAATAATAGGGAGATTACTAAAGTAGAACTCTTGATGCTGCAGGTTAGTTTAGTTTCTACTTCCCTTGTAAATTTTGTAGAAGATCAATAAGTGAAGATTATTTTGAATTTCTGCAGTGGGCAGGTGTCCAGTGTGCTGGAATTTCTTCGCTTTGGGTGAATCCAGATGGATCGTATGTAGAAGAGGGAATGGACATTGTAAAGGGGAATATATGGGGCAAGGTATAGTTTGCTTATTGTTGTGCTATTGCATTTATTATAATCAGGAAAACAACTGGTAAAATCTTGTTTCAGAAAAGAGCAAAGCTTGTGTGCACTCTTTTATCTTTGCCAACTCCTGAATCTGCAAACCCTGGTGATGAACAATTGCACCATGGTATGGATGGACCAGAGGCAAGATACCCTGAGCAAAGAGAACTTCACAAACTCCTCCTTGTTGGCAATGATCAATCTGGCACTAGTACCATTTTTAAGCAGGTAGGACATATTGTGGGGAACTGACTTTATTTTTTTACTGTTTTTTTTGGCTGGAGACTTCATTTTTGTCTCAAGATATAATATTTTATGGCTATTTAAACCGTGTGGCTCAGTGTGCATATCATCTTGTGAAATTTCCAGGTTCTTATTGGTTTCCATTTCACTTGTGGATTCTTAATGGATGAGTAGTAAACAACAAAAATATCAATGAGAACCTCTTAATCCCCCCCCATGCCAAGTGGTTTCAAAGTCTCTTCCTCATTTTTTTCCTTTTTCAGTGATGATTGTGTTGTTTAAAACCCGGATTCACCCGATCCGGCGCAATGAAAACCCGAATTCCCCATCATCGTTAGCTACCAATTTAGTGGGAATAAGGAATAAAAGAGATGTACAATATTTTAACGTGGAAACTCCTTCTTAACTATGGGGAAAAACCACAAGACAAACTCCGAAAACTTTCATTATGTAAAATCGGTTACAAAAACCCTGAGATAGAATACAACTAACCCACCCTGACTACACAAACCCTTGAGAATTGAGAACAATAAAAAAAATCACCCAGAGTAAGGAAACTCTTCTTCCGTTTTATCTCACTGTTTTTCCTTCTCTCCTTCCTCTCATTGTGGTGCTCTCTGCTCACAGATATTTTACAAGTGTGGTGAAACGACAATCTTCGTTTCACAAATATTTTAACTAAGGGGAAAAACGAGACAAACTCCGAAAACTTTTACTATATGAAATCGATTACAAATACCCTGAGACAGAATACAAGTAACCCACCCTGACTACACAAGTCCCTGAGAATTGAGAATAATAAAAAAAATCACCCAGAGTAAGCAAACTCTTCTTCCCTTTTATCTCACTGTTTTTCCTTCTCTCATTCCTCTCACTGTGGTGCTTCTACTCATAGATATTTTTTAAGTGTGATAAAACAGCAACCTTCGTTTCACTCCCGCACACATGCTGCCTGGCGCATAGCGCCCCTAGTGATTTCTCATTACATGGCTTAACGCCCCTTGGTGATTTCACTCACACCAGCACAGCCCTTGGTGCCTCGCACATGTTGCTTGAAGCTCGTGATGCCTTTTATAACAATCATTGCTCCAAATCTCTATCTACTCTCCTGGTTGATCTTACAGATGATTTGTGCCACGTTTTCATTAGTTTTTGAATTTTCTGCGGACACATGCTCTGTAAGACGACACATGCTCAGCACTGCACAGACGCGTGCCCTGTAAGTTAATTGCCAGCTCTGAAAAAGGCCTGCCACCAACTCCACTGCACAGACTCAGCCGGTCAACCTTCTGTTGACCGGCTGGTCGTCCTCTGACTGCCTTGTTAACATTGTCCCTCCAAAATGGCCATACCGGCATTTAAGCCATACCAGTAACTCGTGCAAACCGGCCATTTTGTCCAAACTTGGCAAAATGGTGCAACTAGACAAAATGGCGCAACCGCCCATTTTACCCCAAACATAGCACTGTTGCATACCAGCCAATTTCATACCGGTAAATCATGCCATACTGGCCAATCCATCCATACCGGTCATTTTTTCATACCGGTAAATTTGTCCATACCAGTCATTTCGCCCATACCAGTAAATTTGTCCATATCGGTAAATCCTGACATGTCGGTCATTTTGCCATCAGCTGGTCAACGAAGGTTGACCGGCTACTTTACCTTCCTAGCCGGTCAACCCGTTGACTAGTCATTTTGCCAACCAGCTAATATGCTCTCCCTCCAACAAATTGGCCACACCGAAATTATACTCCTAAATTCCTCCTTAAATCCTCGGGCCTTTACTGTATAAAGTCCTCGGGCCTTTACTGTATAAAGTCCTCGGGCATTATCTCTCCAAAGTCCTCAGCCCTTTGATGCATAGAGTCCTCAAGCCTTATCTCCGGAAAGTCCTCGGCCCTTTTGCTGCAACCGATTTGCAGCACTCCGCACAAAACCTGTGCAATCTCCGATGATGTCACCGTTTGTTGAGCACCCACAAGGGAGTGACAAAATTCAACAGATTGCTGGTTAAATACTTCTTTACTACCTTATCCAAATCTTTCAATATTTTATTGCTCTAGTTAAATCACCCAGCTCAATTTACTCTATTGATTGAAACATTGAGGTATAAGTCCCATTTTTGCGCATCTTCTTGCCTAGAAATTGCATACTGAAACACACAAATTTTAACAAACTTACCGTATTAGTTGTCAATTACTTAATGTGATCTCCACTTTATCTTGCTTCTTGAGATTCACTTCTTATAATTAGATGCTTTGACGGGAGCAAAGTAGGCGGAGTTTCTAAGTGAAGAAAGATGGTTAGGATTCAAGCAACGGTACATCAGGACATATCATACACTGTAAAATTGTGGTGTCAGTTTTTTCCTGTGTGATTCTTTTTCCTGATGGGCCCTGTGCTCAATGGTGATAGTATATTGGCTCTTTATATGAGGAGTAGTCTGTTTCTGCTGATGGCTTATAAAATATGGCTTTAAACGTAGATAGAGTTATCTGATTGCCTGCTCTTTTGCAGGCTAGGATTATATACAATGTTCCTTTCTCTGGAGAAGAGCGCCAAAATATAAAGTTCATGATCCAGAGTAATTTGTATGCGTATCTTGCAGTACTGCTTGCAGGACGTAACCAATTTGAAGAAGAATGGCTGATGAAAATGACGGAAAGGCAGTCCACTGATCAGCCTGGTCTTTCAGGTATAGAAATGACCATTTATCTATTTTGCTGTTATTTCCTGGAGGGCTTATTCCATGAATAGATGCACCAATTGATTGGCCAAATTTGCTTGAATTTAGTTGTACCAAGGCCAATTGGCTTTAAGATTTTTTTGGTGGGATCAACATTGTAAAGTATCATTATTGAGAGCGTCTTTGTCTCATTACTCTATGTTCTCATGGCTCTACATTCCTGTATATTTCTTATAGCTTCTGTGAGGTATGAAACACCTGCAACGTGTTTAAGTTGACCGGAATATTGTTGGGCCTGGTGATTGCTTGTAGGAAGACATGGATTCTCCTGTTCTGAAAGCTAAATCACAAGCATTTGATGAAAACATAGTGTCATTAAGAATTTAATGACAAAATATTGTGATGCATGTAACTCCAGTATCTAGTATTTGGCTGGCTGCAGGTACTACCAGCAAAGATAATCAGAATATTTACTCAGTTGGGCCAAAGTTGAAAGCCTTTGCAAATTGGCTTGTCAATGTAATGGTGTCAGGTAATCTGGACGTCATCTTCCCAGCTGCCGCTCGTGAGTATGCCCCGTGTGTTGAAGAGTTGTGGAAGGATGCAGCCATTCAAGCTACGTTCAGCAGAAGAAACGAATTAGAACTCCCCACAGTTGCCAGTTATTTCTTGGAAAGGGTAAGAAACACTTCCTGTGCTGGTTCTGGGTGTTTCATTGTTGGAAAAATCAGGTCATCTAACTAGTGCATGCAGTGGCCATGAGTAAAAGAGCTGCGGGCACATACGAATGCTTTTAAGTCAAATAACTTGCCTCTAAAAGGGTGGTTCACTACACGAGGATTTTTGTATTGCAGGCTCTGGGAAGGGTTAGATGTATGCGACCTTAACATTATGTTAAAGTTTACCCTCTCAAAAAAGATGTCTATGTGATCATACAAATGAGAGCCCTGGGCATACCATAGCTTTAGTTTACAGCACTTATAAAATTGAAGTTAGTTTGATCATATCATGCATTTGTTCCCTTTTACTTGTTTCAGTTGAAAATTTCTATTCTTTTCTTATTTCTTCACTTCATCAACTTCATATGGCAGAGTTTTTTATTTTTTCAAAAACAAAAGCCATTGTCTGTGTTCCAGACCCTAGAAAGACTATTAGCTAAGGTATGTTGCCCCAAACAACACCAAAAAATAAACAGAAAAATGATATGAGTTGTTGGGATTCCAACTGTTTATCAAACAATAACAGAAGACGGACCAATATATATTCATATGATTGTAATCTTGATAATGATTTTTTCAAGTTATAGATATAGTTCCATGCCAAAAATGGGCTAAAAGCTAGGTGTAATATGCTTCCAACCATGTCAACTGCCAGATTCTTGCCAAATCAAAATAGGAGTCACTGTTGTGCTGCTGCAGGCCAGTTGTAATTTGCTTCAAACCATAACAATTTTTCTTTTGTTATCTCACAAGAGGGAATACATATATATGCTATTATGCTGTCAATAGTTGGGACCGCAGGTATTTCCACTTGATTAGGACTATCTAATGATGGTGCAGTATGGTTCTTTCATATCTTGTATATGTCTGCAATTCGTCTGGCTAACAGCACGTTTCCTATGCAGGCAACGGAGATTGCTAAAGTAGACTATGAGCCCTCTGATACTGACATCCTACATGCTGAGGGCATTACTTCTTCCAATGGACTTACATATATGAATTTTTCATTTCGCGGGGAATCACCATATGGCTGGATAGATCCTACTGATGGACGGGAGGCTTTGGCACAGTGAGTCTTCTAGTTCATGCATCATTTTTTAGCTTTTATGAAATGTGAATGAAGAGTTCCTCAACATCCAACTTTGCCGGTATTTGCTACCTCTCTTCCATTGTTGCTAAAATCTAACAAAGGTAGCCCTTTGATGAGGTATCTGTTATCATTTTTGGCTAAAGATTGTATTGTTTATGGTTATTGTTGAAGTATGTTCAAGTCCATGTATCTTAACTAAATCTTGATGGTTTTATTTTGTCAAGAGTATTTTATTTTTTAAAATCTTGTTGCACAGGCCTTCTAGTGGTTGGATATTCTTCCTTGGATGTATCTAATGCCCGCCTATATTTTTTTCTTGCCAAGATTGGAAAATTAGTTAGCGGACCCCTGTTTTATTAGTAGTTTCCTATTCTTATCCTTGTTGCTAATGGCCAACAGATACCAACTCGTTAGAGTGCATGCAAAAAGTTTCGGGGAAAACTGCAGGTGGTTGGAGATGTTTGAAGATGTTGCCATCGTCCTATTTTGTGTTTCGTTGACGGACTATGCCGAATATGAAGTTGACAACATGGGAGTTTTCACAAACAAGATGCTGGCAAGCAGGAGGCTCTTTGAAAGCATCGTCTCCCATCCAACCTTCGAAGGAATGCATTTTCTTTTGATACTAGACAAGTTTGATCTCCTTGAAGAGAAAATCGAGCAGGTCCCTCTCACTCACTGCGAGTGGTTCCATGACTTCAACCCCGTGTTAAGCCGTCACCACAGCAACAACAGTAATGCAAATAACATGCCAACTTTGGCTCAACGGGCATTCCACTATGTAGCCGTGAAGTTCAAGAGGCTGTTTAAGGAACTAACCGGGCGAAAGTTATATGCCTACCCAGTCATCTCCCTCAAACCAGACACGGTTGATGGAGCTCTTAGATATGCACGGGAGATTATTAGGTGGGAGGAAGAGAAGTTCAGCCTCAACGGTAACGAACTATCTTCTGAAAGCATCTCAGCCTGATAACGTACCATGGAGATTATTAGAAGATAGCATTGAATATGCACACTGTTTTTCATTTTACCACTTACACTGTATATTTATATGGAAAGCATATGACACAGCCATAAGTAACGTACCGTGGAGGAAAAGAGTGTGGAATAACGAGGGGAAAGATTGAGCTCCGGTATAGGTTGTGTTTCTATTGCAGTATGTAGAAATGCTTTTTTGTAGTTTCTGATACGTGGAATAAAGACCATTATATTTTTCTTCGTTTTCTTGAATTAAGGCTCTAGAACTTGGATAATAATTACCCATGGCAGAGGATGGATGAATGCGGCCCCTATTTCAAGGGGGCTGTCCTCCTATACTTACGGCCAGCCAACGCTCTGATCACTGTGGGTTAGGGTTGCTCTTTTCTCCCTATACCCAATTCGATATAGTGAAGTAAATGTTTTTTTCATTGAATGTTGCCTCTACACAAGAAGGGGTAGGGAAAACCCGGATGCCAAAATCATTAACGAAGAGAGAAATCAACCAGTATGTTTTTTTTTTTTTTAATTTTTTTCTCGTTTCTCTTTTTGTATCTTCTTATTCACTCACTTTAACCAGAGGCAATCGATGAGGAGAGAGGTGCAGCTCAGAAAGTCAGAAGAGAAGAGGGCAGGCCTTTTAGTCCGCATGGCTCTGCTGAACAGCGAGGACAGACTTTTAAGTTACGATTGCCACATACTGCGGGCACGTCAAAAAAGAAGAAAAACATCAGAATTCCAATTTCAATATCGGCACAACAGCTACTATTGCACGTGAAATTAATTGGGATTTGAAAGTTCATGACTGACGACATAGAATAAACAGAAGCACTGGGCATACGTGCACGTGCACGTGCACATAGAGGGTTTGTGTGTTCGGGAGGACAATGTCAGAATCCTTCCTGCAAGAATAAATTT
Source organism: Nepenthes alata (assembly GCA_028571085.2). Lineage (NCBI taxonomy): Eukaryota > Viridiplantae > Streptophyta > Magnoliopsida > Caryophyllales > Nepenthaceae > Nepenthes > Nepenthes alata. The sequence continues at coordinate 10,904 of JAOVVI020002628.1, read as the reverse complement.
GATAAACATACAGCACTATACGTACAATATGTGATGCGGCCTATTCTCAGAAAGGAGCTTCGGATATCAGGGTGGGCACTTGCCAAGCAAGAAGCAGCTGCTTTCCAATATGCATCACTTTGAGAACCTCTTCAGGCATATAGACTAGGGCAAGAAGCACGGAAGATGCTGTCCTCAAATCACTTAAGCCTGTAATTCTTCAATGAAATCAGACATTTGGGGAAGGGATCTCGAGTTTTTGAACTCGTGTGCTCGTTGACAAAAACACTGAAAAAGATCGGCCCAGTACCGTGCAGCCTTATCCTCCTGTGACACTCATGCTTTGAAATTGTGATCTTGACGCCATCCGACATATTCTGAAGGCTCTGACCAGTGAAAATGGAGCAGACTAAGCTTTCCTTTTCCAGACATGAGATCCAAATTCAGGCCATGAGATAACCGGCGACATTCAAATAATCGGGAAGGTGTAGTGTGTAGATCAATTTTACATATCGCTTAAGGAGGACTTCCATAGTTATTCATCCGACCAGCTTCCTGAAATGGCCTAAACATGTTTTTAACCAGGCTGGGAATAACCATATTCACCTGAATAATGATGAGTTCATACAGCCTTATTGCTACTTGGCCCCCATGAGGCCAATTTTTCCCACTAGAGCAGAACACTCGGCACTCGGCATCTTCTCAGGGGAAATCTAGCACGTTTAACCAAACAGAGAAGGGGCTGGCATAGTCGAGAAGGGGAGATGCAAGTCTGTCTGCCGCCATCATCATTCACTGAATGCAAACTTCTAAACCGTGTCAATTCCCAACATATTACAGCCAGTATCTCTCCCAGCATTTAAAATCAAAGTGCTCGCCCAGTTCAAATCCAAGGCGTCCAACCTTCATACATGTTGCACAAATTATCTATACTTGTAGCTTGCTTCAGCAGGTAATTTACCTGCTCTGCAATAGTGATTTCTCTGGACAGTAAGAGGGGGAAAAAAAGGGATTTCTGGTCAAGACATATTTCACAGGGAAAGTTTCCATAATATGCCAAGGCAAGCAACTACCTGTTCTCAGCAATGTCACGACCATCTAATTTCATCTCAATTCGCCTCAAAACTGATATTGCAAAAGCATTTTTACCTGTTCACAAAGAAATTCACATATGATAATGGGCGGAAGTTGCAGAACAAATATCTCCTACTGCATTTTCACTCTGTTACACCACAACACTGGACTGAAGACGCACTTAGATCCAAATGAATTTGCATAACCAGAAAAAAGAAAGCTTACTGCACCAAATTCCACAGTTAAGAGTCTAGTCAAATGTTCAAAGCCTTAACCCTACATCGGCAACATGTTGTTTCCTTGATTGAACCAGTGACCATTATGTTACAATGGAATAATATCATCATTTAACCAAAGCTCATCCTCAAAATAATACGAGTGCAATGCACCAAAAGAATTTTTTTTTTTCAAAAAATTGCAATCAATAAAGTAAATTGCAAATGTGGCAAACACCTCTTAATGTGTGAGATGGGTAAATATTTTGTACTATACAATTTAACGATATTTAAATGTAGCTAGCACAATAAGATGCAAACAGATTGCAAATTGAAATAACAAATGAACTAGCATAACCCTCCCTGCCTCGAAATCACGTCCTGAGCTATGGTGTAATCTATCCCCCAGCAAGTATAGCTAACCTAGTAGCAATAGAACTGATCTACAGTAACCATCAAACGTGGCTGAATATTTGGCATCTGATACAGTACTGAATAGATGGGTCCTTAGTAGTACATAATTAAGAATAAAAAAATCCAGGTGAAAACATGGGCTTATATTAAGGCACGGTAAGTGAAAAAGGCTTCATTTGCCCTTTGATTTCCAATAGAGGGCACCTAGAAGGGGAAGATGTAAACAAGCAAAATGTTGACTTCAAAGACATGGATTTTACTGTGATTGCGTAGCAAATTTCCTCCTGTTTCCCTGAGGATTTGAAATGATTTTACATGTTAACACCCCCAAGCCCATAGCCAACCCTTTCTTTTTCCCCGGCAGAAGTCTACTTTCTAGGAGCACCGCTAACAGCGGCAAAACTTGGAAAGGATTTCTGTGTATGCAATTTATAGGGGTTAGCCAATTCCAGGTAGCATTGTTGTCTTACGAAGTACAGAAGTTATAGGAAGTTTAGCAGGATACGTTTCATCCTTACCCCTGGTTACTCTGGCTCCATCTTTCTTAGACAACTGGCCATGTTGACTTCCATATTCAACATCAACTCTGTTAGTTGAGGATGATTCATCTCTAACCTGCAGCTTCACCTCCAAACTCTCTTCTCTTAGTCTGTCATCAGAAGTATCAGCTGATAAATCATGCGGATATCCAACAGCTTTCAGATGTTCATGTGCCTCGATAGTCATATTAGAACCAAGGACACCATGCTTGGCCGCAATCTCATCAGAATCTGACATAGGTAGTGAAATCTGGTGATTATCAATTTCAGCTAATGGAGAAGACTGGAACCAATCTCCAGCTTCTTTGAGAATAGGATTGATTGAAAGCTGCTCCATAGATTCTTGACAACTGAAGCCGTTTGAAAGACTTGCCTGACCTGGGGTATCAACTGACCCTGAACTGCTACTATATATGCTACCCGGAGGAGACACCCATCCTTCTACTTGGGTAGAGAACATGCCCACACCTACTACATTTTCATCTCTATCTCCCTCAGATCCAGAGGGCACATCTTCTTTCATGTTATCATACTTGGGAGGATTGTCATCAATGTGCCCCTCAGACAGATTAGTTTCTTGTGACCTTGCTTCAGGGATTTCTCCTAATCCTTCAAGAGCCTATGTAGAAAAGAAATTAATTTTCAACATATCTCAGTCACCAAGAAACCACGCCTACTCAAGAATGGGAAGAGACAACATCTCACAGGCAAGGGAATTACCTTATGCAAATTCCCAGCATGGAGGCTTGCAGTTTGTGCAAGTGTGGTCAACATGCGGTAGAGTTGCCTCACAGAGGACATAAGCAAGGGGGCCAGGGGCTTAAAGGTCTGGCAAGCATCTCTAATTCTCGGACAGTAAGATTGGTATATGGCTTGCCCATGGATGGGAGATAATTCTGTTTTGGTCTCTCTTTCCCTGGACATAGCATCAGTCATAGTAGCTACATCATTTGACAACACGGATTCAAGGGGAAGAAGGATTGAACTAGCCTGTCCCAAATTCAAAAGAGCAGATTGTTAATAAAACCCTACCCAACCTACAGCATACAAAAATAAGAACAAAGTTAAAGAATTCCCAAAAGTTGTAGACTCTCTTCCTTTCCACCCCCCAAAAAAAAAATCAAAAAGAGAGAAAGGAAAAAGTTGCAGACTCCCCTCATAAACTTACTTTGAAACAAATACAATTAGGAAGAAAAAAACAATACAGCATATGAAACAATAAACAATACCTTTGAGAGATCTTCCATAAGAGAGTGATGCACAGAAGCTGCTTCCTTTCCCAAATTATGAACATCATGGAGACCATCAGTTATAACCGAAACCTAGAACAGGAAAATAAAATGTTATCCATACATGCAAACAAAAAAATATATATATATATATATATGTATATATATATATATATCATAGGGTTAAGAGGAGTTATTTTAATGAATTCGAGAAGAAGAATAGCAAGAACGTGTAGGGTGGACAATCTAGGAAGTAAAAGCTAGAATTTGAGAAGGCCTACCACAAGCAACAAGAGATATTCCCCTTTTGGACTAAGCTTTCAGAAAGGGCCACAAGGACCTTACAGTTATCATGTGAACCCCCCCCCCCCAACCAAAACAGGGCTAAGGGGAATTCGACATTACAGTTACAGTGTCCTACCCATGCACAATGCAAATGACTATCTGCCAACAGTTCCTCATATCAAGGTCATCCTTAAACCACTAAAGTCTAAAAGTCCCCACTTTATGACCATTAATCCCAAGGAACTAGCCAACAAGATCTTCTACAGCCTCCCACACCAACATTACTTAAGGCTCCTGCTCCTCCACGACTGCCACGCTCAACAATTCTATTCTCAACAATGAACTTACACAAAAAACATCCCTCAGCAGTTCACTATGACAACCAAATTATATATGATATTTCAACTATGCTGATAGAAGCATTGATCGATGTTGACATGCCACTTATCACTCAACTTGCTTGAATGTTTCAGAACACTGGCTTCTATAAAATAAAACACAGTAGAATCCCTAGCAGTTCAGCATGAATCTCTAGTGAATGAAAGCTAACACAGAACATCAGCTTCAAGCCAAGTGTATGCCTTTAATTTGAGAAGGCAACTCTACCCTGAAACACCTTTGAAGCAACGATATATGTCATCAAGCCTTGACACTTTTGTGCCAATGAGCGACAAATACCATAATCATATCCAAAGAAACCCACGCGCACGTTGTCACCCCACTCCTTGCTTCTAGCATTACAACAGCTCCACAAATGTCACAAGCTAACTACAAACCAATGTTATAGATTGAGACATCCTGAGTGTATCCTTCTACTTCGATGATACTGATTTGTCGGCATGCACACAAATCCAATAATGCCAAAGGTCATTAATATTTGACATGTGTCCTTGCACATATCATGCTCCTGGATCCTCAAGGTAGTGCCTATGGGTTCCCCAACCTCATGAAGATCCCATACTATCCTCTCAATATACACCCTGAGTCCTTCCCACACACTAAAACTAAAAACAAAAACCCATAAGGTTTTCTCTTCCTCACAAGGGAGAAGTTGGAGGCCTTACAGATCTGTTCACCATCTCCTATAGAGTTTTTTAAGCTTTTATGGTAAGAACCAACACTTCTTATCAAAGAAGAGTGTTATACTAGTACAATTTAGCAAGCTTTTAAACATCCACAAAACCTATGAAACAAACTAGGCTTCTCCATATGCACTTTATTAGATCATGTGTTTCATCACTAGGAAGCAAAAATCAGTAAGATTATCTCCCATTTTAAGCAGCCTGACAGTGGCAATTGCCTCATGGATGTACTTGGGCATCTCTTTTACCAAATCCAAGAAGCTAAACTAACAGTTGAAACAAAGGATGTGGGGAAGAGCTATTGGCAAAGCTATTGCCAAAACATTTTACCACAATCATGTAACCCAACTGCATAGAAGTTTCAAAAAATTTGAGCATATCCATATTACACCATACAAAATAACTCATAGAAATAAAATTTTTAGATCATCTTTGTTGGAATTCTTTTATGGAATCTTCCATACCTCCTCAAGCATTGAACCACATTCAGAAGTCAAGGCAGTATGGGTTTTTGCAGCTCGACTGAAAGCAGATAATGCAATGCTAGCCTCATAAGCACAATCTCTCATTTGAAGAAGAGTACACTGTAGATCACCTAAACAGGATAAAAAAACCAGAAACTCACATCAAAATAATGTACACAATTCCATGATTAGCTATAAGAAAATGAACATCCACATGACTATTCCCCCCCCTGGAGAAAAATATATATATAATAAAGGGAAAAAACAAAATACACATGGATGCCTACATAAAAAAAGAAAGCAATTTTTCTGTATGAGATTGAGGCATTCATATAACTAACTAGAAAAGGCATGACCTGAGGCTGACTTTGCTTTCATGGAAGCAATGGAGAGATCATTAGTGGCAGAGAATAAGCCATTAGAGGCAGCTTCGACATTGCTTTGAACTAACTTCCATTCTTGTTCAGCCCCTTTTGTCAATGAAAATGGATATACAAATTTGAAAATAACTTAATTTTGAAAATAAGATATCCAAACTGATTCCATGAGAAGATTGAAAAAAAAAAAAAAAAACTTACGTGAGAAAGAATGAAAAGTAACATCTAATACCGTCAATGCATTCAAGCAAGCTTGCTGCCATGCCCTACCATCTGCGACAGTCATGAATGGAAAGATCTCACCAGGGATACAAAGAATTCCATCTCTTGATGCTTCAAACTCCAATACTGCCAAACAAAATTTCATAACATCTGTAGCCTTTTCTCGAGTTTCCCATAATAACAGTCTCCGAGTCCTCAAATGGTCATGGAACTCAGAAGGAATTCCTGAATTCTTACTGGGAGTACCACCAGTCATGCTGAGATTCGTACCACCACAAGCCCAGTTCATGGCCCTCTCAAGCTGTGCCTCGGCTGCAACAGAGGTTCTTTCACAAGCTTGCAGAGATTCTACCGATTTTGCTACCTTTGAGACAACAGATTGCATAACTTCCAGCAAATTAGGTCTACTGAGATTTAGGATAAGTTGATCTGATTTATCATTACTTTCAAGATATTTCTGAGATATGGTCCTGCTGTTCTGTGAGGGAATTAAGGTGACACCATGCATCCATTCCATTTGAACAATCTCTAGGCATGTTGTTCGAATAGCCTGCTTCAGATCATTCACCTCTCTCCTAACGAGGGATGTAGCTGACATTGCTGCTCTAACAGTTTCATGTGCATTGCAGTACTCGTCAAGCATAATCTGCACCCTTCTCACAGCAGTAGTGTCCTTTTTCACTTGATCAACACTAAAATCCTTTGAAAGCATTGTATCATGTTGTTTCAAATTTTCATGTTCTTTCTCCAACTGACCCAATAGAGAAGGAGCAATCTGTTCTAACAGGTAGTGGTCAATCAGTTCCTGAAGCGGAGTCACGAGTTTTTTCTTTAGAACGTCAACAAGCTGGTCAACGGCCAAATTTTGATCCACAAATGAAGATACATCACGTATGCTTGAATCAAGAATGAAATCTAAAATTCCAATTTTCCAAATAAAAAAGGAATGGCTACTCAATAACCCTTTAAATTTCCATATATATTCAGATATTTGGGATCCAGAACTCAGAAAATTTGCTAAATGGGAAATATCACCTGGAGAAGAATGAACTGTATAGTGATATGCAGAAAATGTTTTATCTATTGATTCCAACTCAGAGAAAGGCTTTGCTAAAGCAGATAGTAAGGCTTTGCTTCTGATAATATGTTGCCCTTTTGTTTCCTGGGGACTAAGTAGAGATAGAAAATGGTGCTCAGAAGAAACCAAAGCATTTTTTATAGCAGCTTCCTTCTTGGTTAGAGATGAAGCCCGCACATCCTTTTGGTTCCATGTCTGGTGAAGTTGATCCAGCTCTGCCCTACAAGCTTCTTCTTGGGACGCAAGCTCCTCTGCCTCTTCCCAGGAAAGATGATCCCTTCCCTTCATTGCAGCTTCTTCAAGAGCCAGTTGTTGCTCAGTGATGAGCCCAACCTTCACGAAGTAGCTCTTCTCCAGTTCTGCCAAAGGAGCCCTCTCTATCTCAATCTCAACGAGCTTCTCCAAACCAGTCTCAATGGACCGACGTATTTGGGAGAGGGATCCAAATGCATCCATCACCTCGGAATTAAAGGAAACAATGGATTTAATTAAATCTGGCAGCACAGATTCAATCATCTGTACAACTAAGTCCTTGCAAGAGACCAGAGCTGCTTTAAAAATGGAAGCCCAATTTCCTTCAGAAATATACGCTGGAAAGTCTACATCACTATCAGTAATTGTTACTTCACCGCTAGTCGATCTCCTTAGTTCCATAACAAAGTCAGTGACAAGTATGCATTTCTCAATTTGCTCTTCTAGCCCAGAGAATATAGTTTGGTAACCAGGCTGCACAGAGCTGTTCACATGTGTAGCTTCCAAATCTTTCATTATACTAAGCACTTTAAGTTTCACCTCATCATACAGAAAACTCACGGCTGCATACAAAACAGAAAGAACCTTCTCTTTCTTCAGATCCAGTTCCCCTAGTACTTCAGATTCCTTAGTGGCTCCATGTTTTAAGTGTCCCTCCTGAAGTGAAGAACTTGGTTCTCCTTTCCTTGCAAGCCCAGCACACTGCATGTATTTCATAAAAGAAGAGAGAAGACGATCCTTTTCTTTTGATTCAGCTTCGGAACCAATAGAATTTACAAGTTCACCATACTCTTCCTCTAGTTTCTCTATCTCTAGCGCGTACTTCTCCACCTTAAGACACAGAACGTCATGATTATGCTTCACAGAATCCAGACCATCTTCATGGACCTTGGCAATAAGCTCACCTGCCTGTCTTCTGGCATGGGAGAGGATATCAGAGGTCAGGGTGTGTACAGCTAGTTGCAAGGTCTGTGCCCATCTATGCATGGGGCTCATCATAAGGTAGTTTAATGGTAGGATCCTTTGCAAGGCCAGAGAATATGCTTGCAGTGCTGTTAATGCACAAGAAACTCCATGGTCTAACTCGGCCATGAGATGAGAAATTTCCCTGTCTATATCACGGCACTGAGAATGTGTGGGTTCAGGAACAATAGTCAACGGAACCCCTGAAACTGAAGCAGCTTTTATGAGAGATAAGGCATCTCTCGTACCACTCAGCTTTACGGAGGCTTGGACTTCTGGAATCGAACCACTCTGCAGTTCATCAAGGAATCTCACATGTTGCTCAATCCAAGTGGTTGCCTCTTGGGCCTTCTCAGCTACCACAGCCTTTGCCTGAGCAAACTCTCGAGCCTGAATTTCATATAGGGCACGAGTTTTCTCTGAGTTAGAAGTTGCTTCAGCAACAATCGATTTCGCTGATGTTTCACGAAGAAGAAGAGTAGACCTCTCATTGTCAGCATGATAGAAAACAGCAGAGACAAGCTCATATTGATTTAGGACATCCAAAAACCTCTGCAGAACATGTGTGGAGTTAGGAAAAAGTGCACTGGAAGACAAAAATGAAAAGCTCAATACTGGTCAGAAAATATGGAAGCCCCCGTACCTCAAGAGCAGATTCAACAGCTGGAATGGCTGACAGTAAAAGATCATGATGTTCCTGTGACAATATCATAGTAGTAGAAAGTAAATCCCACTGATAATTGTTAGGTAACTGGTTAAATCCCACTGATAATTGTTAGGTAACTGGTCAAATTGATATTTTGTAGCTAGAAACACAAACTATAAAGTCCATCAAGGTTGATACTTTCTGTTCAGTCTGATGTTTATTAGTACAATTAAGTCCATTAAGTTCTCATGTTACACACATGAATCCAATAGCTTAATTTTTGGTAAGATTTTATTGAAAAAGAGTTAGCTTAGGTGGATCACTTGTTTGCTAATATCATTGTGGTTTAAACATTATTTTTTGGAAACTTTTCCTTGTAATTTCAATGAAAATTGGACAACTGGACTGCACTGCAAATTTTGGTAACTTGAAAGAATAGTTTGTAACAAATAAAATGCTTGAGAATACTAGGTTAAGGAGTACGACCATAATTACACAATGTGCTTTCATCGTAAATTCAAATCGATGCTTCAATAAGCACTTACGAGTCTCGTAACTCGACCTTTACTCCACTCTCTCTTTGCTCTTTCAACATGGTCTAGGAACATCCACTATGAACAGTACCCTTGAATAGTGACATGAATAATACCAATTTTGATGTATCGTATATCTACAGCGAATTACAAAAAAAATTCTCAAATTGTTAAAGGATCTTATAGCAGCTTCCCTTAGCAACTCACTTTGACAATGTCAGACCAATCATTATCATTTGATGTAGGAACCCTACGAAATTGTATCGATTCTTACCAAAGAAAGACCGGGTTATCTAACGGTGTTCAAACCGATATAGGTCTACTTAAAGGTATTTCTATAGCGATAGGTGTAATGTATTTTCAATTTATGTGAGGTGAAATGAGATTCATAATAGAGGAGAATAACTCGGTTGGTGAGTCAGGCAACCACCTCTGGAAGTGCATTGACACCGCCACACACCACTAACATGCGGCCTGTAGTCAGTGTGGGGAGCCAGTGCATCACTGGGTTAGTGATTTTCTGACCCTGCTGCTCTGTGCAATCTTGCTTGCCCCTCTCCTATACTATCTCCTGATATTTGATTGTGATTTCAGCCCCCCAAGTCTCTCCTAAGTTATTGTTATATGCTTAAATCCTATCTTTGAAGATGAAAACAGGGTTTTGCTCCATGTTTAACAATTATTACCGGTTGCTATGTGAATTTTGAGTGCAGAATACTGCACACACTAATGTTCATTTGATAGCGTTTGGGAATTTATATGTGAATGGAAACATCTATAAATAGTTCTATGGCTATTGCTGATACTGCAACTGTTAGAATAACATTAATTATTCTTCCAATTTTTCAGGTACTCTAACAACTAAAACAACCAAGCCGAATGGCCACAATTATTCTCCTAGGGCAGCTAATGTTAATTTATGGTTTCTCGATCAATGTTTGGAAGATCATCTCTCTAAGAACTTCCTGCAGGTAATCTCCGACTGATAATAAATTGAAGAAGTGCGTTGATGCTCAATTGTTCAGCATGTTCTGGCGGTCTATTAATAACAACTGATAAGATGTTTCTATTATGATGATGGCAGGTTGAGAAGATTACTTGGGCAAATTAGGCTATTGATAGCAAGGTTAACGAGAATTTTCCATTCAATTTTCATCACTGATATCAACACCTTATAGACACAATGATGCGTGCAGAGTTCGGAGGGCGTTCGTCACAGCAGAAAGAGGGAGGGGAGATCAGCAGAGGGAAATGGAAGACGGGACAGGAAGGCTGACGGTGCTGTGAGAGTGAAGGACCGAGGTGCTGTAAGAGTGGGAGAGAGAGAGGAAAAGTCTGGGGAGAGAGGGGTAAGCAGAGAAGGAGACAGGAGGCAGGGGAGAGAAATTAAGAGTAATATTTCCTTCCTTTCCACTGCAGTAACAGTGTTTACATATATAGGGGTACTGGCCTAAATCACCGTTGCTAACAGAAATATCTATAACAGAAACAACCAATTACTAAAGAACCACATGCTAACAGCAGAGCAATGGAATAAAAAAATAATATATAA
>JAOVVI020002627.1:5023-20698 GCA_028571085.2 Nepenthes alata | reverse complement strand
AGTGAATCCACAAAGTTTTAGCCAAAGAAGCCATATAAATGATATGGAACAATAATTTTGATGATTGTGACAACAAACATATAACATTCCAAAATTCAAAATTCAAAATTAATGATATGGAACAATAAACAAATAAATGACAATACTCAAATTAATTGTGACAAAATTTAATGATATCTCCTTTCGTTGAATATATCATTTGTCAAATTATTTCTAAATGTACTCCAACCATCAGTAGAATCTAGTTGTGTTATCATATCTGCATCTTAGTCAAGGAAGTCCTAGTTATGCATGTCATTGTATTCATGATCAATAGGATCACATCCCATCTCGTTTCTTATGAAATTATGCAGCAGATAATAAGTAATGATAACTCGATTGTGTGTTCTGAAAGGATAAAATAATAGATTTCTAAGGATCCCCCACCGTATTTTCAGCAATCCAAAATATCTTTTGATAACATTATGAGTAGCGGCATGCTTCATATTGAAAAATTTCTCAGTCATTCTTGGCTGATGGTCTTGACGTCATTCATTTAAATGGTATCTTTGTCTCCTAAATGGTACAAGAAATCTATTACAATTTGCATATCCTGCATCAACTAAGTAATAAGTACATATACGAAAACATGCGATATCATTGCGAAAAATAAGCTTCTTGTAAAATATTATGATTAATTCGATTATCTAAGATCTTACCATTTGAAACTTTCAGTCCATACCTTCGATTTATCGCATCTCGTAAAATTCTAGAATTTATTACAAATCCTTCCCAACCAGATATGACATATATAAATTACATGTTACGGGTACATACTCCTAACATATTTATAACTATATCTCCCTTACGAGTTCGATATCTAGATTTTCCTACAGTAGGTATCCTTATTTTGATGTATATTCCATCCAAAGTACCTATACAATTCTATAAAAATATATCGAAGTAGAATGACTTATTTGTTATATTTTTCATGTAAATATGACATCAAACATATAAAATAATTATTATACCGGGAACCAGTTCCATTGCTCATCTGTACAGTTCTCAGAAATGCATTCCGATCGTCTAAATAATTGTGCTTATATACGTATTACTGCGGATAACATATTATTAAATATTCTACTCACCGTCTCACCCGTCCTTTAAAAATTATGTGTAACCACCATATTTTTCACATGATGTGGAAGAATGTGCAAGAACATTATCATTTGCATATTGACTAGCATGTATTTTGATGGACGAAGTCCCCCACTAGTCGTTAACATCTCACACAGTTTGAGAAACACCAATCTACTCATTCTCAACATGTTAATACAAGTGATATTATTACCATGTATGATTTTGTTGATGTATTCTTTTTTTTATAAAAGTCAAGATTATAAGATCTCGTAATTATACGTTTAGGCTGTCCAATAATTAAAATTACACCTAAGACACATAAATACCATAAAAAATTACAACAAACTTCAATCTATTTCACTATAATGACCACTATCTTCTTTTTCTTCTCGTTGAAAAAATTGGAGTGTAATTGATCCATAAATTGTAATAAAAAACACAATATAAACAAATATAATGAATAAAAATTCTCCACATAAGCATATTGCACTGTAACAAGAACCATTAAATGTAATTTCACTGTAAAAAATGAGAGAGAAAATGAGCTAGGGAATTTTCATCTACCCTGTGACAATATATACACTGTAAACAAACAAGGAGCCAAGTTAGTAAATGGAAGCTTTCTGATATTGTTAAGTACCATGATAAAATTTTATTGAAAAAACATGCAATTAGCTTTGGTTAGTAAATAGTAGTAGTTGAAGTCCATGTATTGTATGTTGGGTTCTTATCTTTTGCTTGGAAGCAGCATTCCAAATGTAATTTGCTTGTGGTTATTCCAAGTTAACATATATAAGGTTTTTTGTGGCTATCTAACGTATCTCTTGTTTCCTTTATTAGGTATTTCAACGAATTGACGTTGTGAGCAATGATTTTGACAACATAATGGAACTCCAATTAGGTGTCCCATGGCCATTTCCCCCAATTGAAGTAACTGCAACATTAGCACACAAAGTTAAACTTATAGGTTTGTTAGCTTACAAATTTATTTATTTTAATTTTGAAGTTTGTACTGGTATTAACCAACTTTATCTCTGTTTTCAATATGGATTATGAGAAAGGGTCGTGAACAAGACTCAAATTTGGAAATGCAGGATCTACGAATGTCAAAATTACATTTGTGAAAATTACTGTAAAGACAACTGGAAACTTATCCCAGCTACCGCTACTAGAAATTTCTCGGATTCCGGATGCATTGAGGCCTCCGTCTAACAGAGGAAGTGGTGAATTTGAAGTCACATATGTTGATTCTGATACCCGCATCACTAGAGGAGATAGAGGTGAGCAGAAGCAAGAAATTTGTTTATGTATACTTTAACGAATTCATTTCATCTTGGTTGGATCTCTTTTCATTTCACTAGCACTATTTCCTTTCATTCTTCGTCAAGTGCCTTGTACATTGACTTATCTCCTTCAACCTTATTTTTGAAAACTTAAACCTTCCGATTTTGAAACTGGTAGGAGATCAACAAATTTCAAAGTTTTTTTCCCAAAAGGAAGAACTTCCATAGCTTCATCAAATGTGGTAGCAGAAAAACAAACAAAATCTGCAGAATGATACCAAACGAATAGCATATAAACAAACTACGTTGATGTCGAATTGAAGAAGTAAAACAAAATAGCATATAAAAAATCAATACCAATTATCAACCAATTTATTCCAACCGCGAAAAGAGAATACCAAACGGATGATGAAAACACAACATACGTAACAGATTCGTGAAGAGTAGTTGAAGAAATGAATTTCGCGAAATAACAGTTGAAGCGTAGGGTTTTGAAAGTATCAGTACCTCAATTTTGAATAGATGCTCAAACAGATGATTTCGATACTCAAACGGAGTGAAAAAGTAGCAGAGAGAGAGAAGCGTAGGGTTTCGAGGAAGTGCGAACAGAGAATGAACGGCTTCCAGAGACAGAGAGAATGGCTGCGAGAGAGAGAAGCATACGGTTTCGAGAGAGAGAGAGAGAGAGCGGCTGCGAGCAAGAGCTGCGAGAGAGGACGGCCCAGATTAGATTAGGGCATTTTTGGAATATTACAAAAATTGTGTGGGAATAGCTTTTCTTTCTCATCCGGGAATAAAAAATGCCTTCTTTCATCCGAGAATAACTATTTTTTATAATCAAGTAATAACTATTCCTTTAAAAATTGTTATTCCTAAGTAAAATGTGACCAAATAGTAAAATTTTTATTCCACTGAGAATAATGAGGAAATAGAATTTATATTCCGTCCAACCAAACATTACCTGAATGTAGAAGAAATTCTCTCGATTTATAATCAAGAGATTATTTTTTAACTCAACCAGTGTTCAACAATCCATCCCATAATATAACCCCTCTAATAAAGAGTGGCTCATAGTGTTATATTTGAGAAGCTGATATGGATTCACATAGATGACACAATTATTGAGTTTTAAAATTTTTATTTAAAATATTATCCGCTTAAAAAAAGCATATTTATTCTAGATTTTATTTTATTATATATTTTATTACTTATATAAAACCAGTCAGTCGTGTTGACTATATTTAACATCCTACAGCAATTGATAATGATGCCAAAGAAATTATGAGCATAAAGGTACGTTTGAGAAAGTTATTTTCCAAGTTTTCACATTATGAATTGGACTTTTATTTGTTTAATAGACCGAAGTTGAAAATAATATATACTTTAAAAATAATAATTTAAAAAATAAAAAACATTTTCAATATTTTTTTCCCTCTCGTATACATCACCCAAATGGTCCTGATTTCTCTCACATGTTACGTACCCAGATGGGTCTAATACAGTGGTGCCCAAGACAAAAGATTGAGTTCCACCCCTAACCTATTGATATTAATTACAGTTACATCATTAAAAATAAATTAAAAAATATTGAAGATATCTCACTAACACTATTCTTTATATTATTTTAACGATCACATATATATTTATAATAACTTATAATTATATTTATTTGGGCTGTCAGCACATAAAGATATCGTGACAACACGAAAAAGAAATATATTAGTTTAACACAGCACATGGTCCACCCGTGCTATATAAATTATAACATATTATAAAAAGTATTACATATTAAAAATATAAAATTACATAAAAGATAAAAAATTATAAAAATATAATTATATAAAAATATAAAATAAATATATATAAATAAAAATATATGAAAATTATAAAAAATATATCATTATTTATTTATTTTTATTAAATATTTTTAATATTATAACTTATAAAAATAAAAAAAAATATTTAATAAAAATTCATTAATTTTTAAACTTTACTTATATTTTTATTATCGTTACTTTTATAATCATCCTGTTCATTAAAATTTAAAATAATCAAATTGTTAATGTAGTTTTTTGTATCTAACTAATCCTTAAAAAGGATACGTATTTTTATTTTCTTAGTATCATATTACTTTTTTTGTCAGCTACTCGACTTTTAATAATGAAAGTTAATTTTAGTGATACCATACATATTAGTAGAGTTAAGAGATCCCATACTATTAATATAAGTATGAAAAATGTGTACTTTTTTAACATTTTATTAATCTAATATCTTAAATTCTGATATATTACTTCTAAAATTAGAAATGTGGTAAAACTGTAAATAGTAAATAAGTTCACCTTGTATTATTTTTTACTAATTGATTGTATTTAATGTTAAGTCTATACCGAAGAAAGAAAATATGGTGGATCACCTTTGCTATTGCTGGTAGTGGATTAGATGGTTCCGTTATTGATTATAATACATACGAGTTGTACATCATATACATGTTACAATGGATACGAGCATTTATTTTTTCTGTGCTATCAGTGTAATACTCGACTTTTATTTGATTTATTTTAGTGGTATTTGTTATTTTGGGTTATTTAGATTCATTAGAATTAATTGTATTTTATAGAATTTGAAAAACATTCAGTTTGCAGATCGACGCCTGAAGCACGCTCGAGAGGTATTTGAGACCCAAAAAGCCGAGAAGGGGCATCCAAGGGCTGATTGAGTTGCGCCTGAGGCGCTGCTTTACGAGAGGGTGGCATTCGAGTAATGCCCGAGGGACTCTTGAGCGCTGTTTGTGCATATAGGGCCGGCTGATGCACTGTTTGACATTCGTACGGGAGAAAGAAAAAAAGGAGAGAGAGAGAGAAGAGAACAAAGAGAAGAGAGGAAGAAGATAAATGATAGATCGAAGTATCTTTTTGTGAGATCTACATGATATAAGATTGAGAAAAATATTTATATGCCCTATCTTTGGTCTATTTCAATATCTAATAAATTTTGTGTATATTTTGGAGCATTAATATTTATACATGTTATTTTTATTTAGCCCTCATGTTTCCTTTGAGTATGCATGATACTTTTACCGATTATTTGGAGGTTTTGTTCCGATTTTGTAAATATTTAAGGATTTTATTATTTTATAAAAAAATAGGTAAATATTTGAGACTATATATTTATGTATCCTTATATTTGTATAAAAATGGGTATAAAATATGTATGGATATTTTATTAGAACTCATGTATTGCTATATATGGATCGAGGTCACTACCTCTATTATCTATTATCTGATCTATTATTTTTCCTCTCCCGATGGGGAGAGCTCTATTCCTGATAGAAAATATTTGAAATCCTCTTTCACTAATAGGAAAAGACTTTATTTACAGTTAACCTATATTGTTTGTATTTTAATGAGAACCATCATAAGTAAATTAGATAAAAAATTAATATATTCGAACATCCCAACACGTATACTGTCATGAATCCGAATCAAAGTAGGTCTAATTAGTTATTATTCATAAAATTTAAAATTTTAAATAACTAATAAACAAATCTAAATCGGGTATGACAAATTTAAATAGACCATAAAAATTCTGACATCAATAATAATAAAAAGACAGACTTAAAACTCATCACAAGACCTTATCGGATAACATAATTATAACATGATCCAAACAAATGTAAGGGAGGGACAAATCCATGTATATATACATATACACATCCATCAAGCATACAAGTATATGATGCCAAAAATACAACCCAATATACAGCCCAAATAGATCTAACAATAACAGAATATATGTACTACTCACCAAAATATATAATGTCGTATCAGATCTCATCTAACTCTTACAAAGTATCCAAACCCTCTACTCTGAAGGGATAAAATAGAAAACGTAAATCTAAAATTAAACAAATATCAGATACATCAAAATAAATAAATATGTCCAATAAATCAAAGGGAGGGTCCATAATCAGATATCAAAAGTAGATAATAGATATAAAAAAAATGTTAGATAATAGATAGTATATATAAATCCAAATTAGAAAATCGATGACAGATACAAATCCAAATCACCAATATCATAAGTCAAATTATCTAATCCGAATCAAAATCCAATATCAGAAGCTGATGGTAGTCACATACTTAAATTGTTTATCACATCCAAATAAATATCAGGTCAAAAAATAGTCATCTCGAAAAGTATACAAAACAGAGGTGATCTGGAATATAATCAGATAATTAGAATCAAATAATTAGAATTGTATCAGAATCAGATAAATAGATAGCAGAATCCGAATTAAAATTAGATAATCAGAATTAGAATTCGGAACAAAATCATATAAATAGAATCAAATATGTTTCAAAATAAAATTATGTATCAAATATACGAGACATACCAAATTTCATCTCAAATCAAGTCTGAATATAAATTCATACAGACATATAAACTATATATGAAATCAGAGTACCAAAATTTTAAAGATTAACTTAAGAAAGGATTATACAAACTCCAAATAAGCATGAGCCAAATCATCTGTAGTTTAGGCCAACCAATTAGGCTATCTATATACGCTGTTTTCCACTAATAAAGAACTTGCCGACTTTCTTTGGCTACCCATTGTTTTGGGAGCAAATTTTAAGTTTATCAGATATATTTGAATATTTGTATATATTAAATACAGTTTAAATACCAGACAGATGGGACATGTTACAACAAATAGAGCCTTTTTCCTGCTGTCAGAAAAGAAAATAACAGATAGCAGATATCTCCTTGTCGAGAACTAACCAGATAATAGATAGTAGTGACCATGATCCCCAGGCAACACGAATATAAAAATATACAACTCAGTGCAAATTTTATACTTATTTTTATATAAATATATTGATATAAAAATATAAATATAGATATTTATCTATTTTTTAAAAAAATAACAAAACCCATAAATATTTATAAATCCAATAAAAAGCTTCCAAATAATCAGTAAAACGTATGCATGCATGGAGAGAAAATGAATAGGTTAGGTAAAACTTATATAAATGAAGTTTAAACCTCCGAAATAAAATCAAAATACATTAGACGTTGAAACAAATCAAGAATAGGGCTTATAAATACTTGTCTTGACCTCATACCAATTAGATCTGACAAAAAGATATTCCAATCCACTTGAACCGTTCTTCATCTCTTCTCTTTTTCTCTTTTGCCGTGCGCCCCTTTTCTCTTTCTCTCCTGTGCCTCTGTCTTCTCTCTTTTTTCCTTCTCCCACATGCCTCTTTCTCCTCCTTTCATTATTATTTTTTTCTTTTTCTTTCTTCTTTCTTTTTCTTTTCTTTTCTTTTGTGAGAAATGCCTTCACAGACCGCCACCATGCCATAAACAGCCCACTGACACTCGAGCCCCACTTCAGGCGTAACTTAAGCATTGGCCTATGGAAAACGGTGTTCAAGTATCACTCGTGGGCACTTCAGGCACCGACTTATGAATCGAATTATTTTTAAAATTTTACAAGATTTAATTAAATTTTAAAATATCCAAAATACCCAAAATAGCAAATATCATCAAAATAATTCGCATGGGAGCTGAGTATTACTATTCTCCTCTCAATATAAAAATTTTGTCCCCGAAATTTATGTATCACAATCCTTACTGTAATCCTCAACAATTAAGGATGTTCTTCCGGACTTCTTCTTCTCCTTTGCACTCCCACATTGCTTCTTCAATTGAGTAGTTTTTTCACAACACCTTAGCCAAAGAGATCATCTTATTCCTTAGCACCTGACCCTATTTGTCTAAAATCTGAATCAGAACTTCAATATAAGGAAAATTCTCGTCGATCAGCTACGGATCAAACCTGATTACATGTGAAAGATCATCAACATATTTCCTTACAATAAATACACATAACACATTATGACCAATTGTCAAATTTGGTGGTAAGGCCAATCTATAAACCTCCTCTTCGATACACTAAAATCCTTGAATGGCCCAATGAACTTCAATTTTAATTTACTCATCATCTGTAAAACTCAAAATTCCTCTTCTCAAAAATACTTTTAGAAACACCAGGCGACCTACATCAAACCTTAAATTAGATTACAAGTTAGATCTGCTACTTTAAACCTCAAATCAAATCTTTTGATTTATGGCCGTGGCCCCACACGTTTCTGTTGCATTACTCTGATTGATTATCAGTTTGTGAATTATCGCCATATCAAATTCCAACTTGGTGCACAATTTCTTATGTAAACTTTTCCCAAATGTTTGACACAAATCTCATATCATAATCAGAAACCTCAAAATTGGAAAACTTTGCAACCTCACCATCTCGTTATTATACCGATGGGCAAACTTAGTCCTCAAATATATCATCCAAATCGGCAATAAATGGGCCAACTTCGTTAGCCAATCTACAATCACCTAAATAACATCCACATTCTTCGCCGTCCTAAACAATCATGAAATAAAATTTATCAGAATATACATACATTTTTAATTGGGAATCTGCAGAGGGTGCAAAATCCTGAAAGCGTCATACTTGCCTGTCACTTACTAACACACAATGCGCATTGTCACAAAAACAACAATCTCACGCTTCATATCTCACCATCATAAATTCTCTGTCATAACTTGACACATTTTATTTATTATGGGAAGAATCGTACACCTCAATTTATGTGCCTCATTCAATAATTTCCTTTTTCAACTCCTCAATATCCGAAATACCAATCCTTTCCCAAAAGTGAGGAATCCCATTTGCTAACACATAAAAATCCACCCACGACTTACTTCCAAATCTCAAGCGATCTCGATCAAATACCGATCGCCTATCAAATATGACTCGTTACCCAAATCCATCTTCTCCTATTCCTTGATCATCAAATGAGCCATCAACTCCAAAGATTTTTGACTCAAAATATCGGCAACTATATATGCCTTCCCCGGCTGATACTGAATCTTGCCATCATAACCCTAACGTAAACCCATCCACTGACGCTACCACATAATCACTCCTACTGCACAAAAAGAATATTTCAAGCATTCATGGTCAGAATAAATCACAACTTTGTCCTCTCCATATAAATAATACCTTTAAATTGTCAAAGAAAAGATTTTAGCTATTAACTCTAAACCATGAGCGGAGTAATGTTGTTTATAGACCTTCAATTGCCTTAACCTATAGGCAATCACCCTGACACTCTGCATCATTATGCAGCCCAAACCTTTCTTAGAAGTAATTATAATATACTATAAATCTTCCTAATCAATCAAGGATTGACCGAAATCGGCGTTGTTGTCAATCTCCTCTTCAACTCATGAAAACTCTTTTCATAATCATCATCTCAAATGAAAACCATTTGCTTCTGCATTAATCGAGTCAAATATACCGCAATCCTCAAAACTTCTCAACAATTCACTTGTCAAATTTAGCCAGACTCAAGCAACTAGATTCAATAAATAATGCACCTCTGCAACATTTGTCGATCCCTTCCAATTTGTCACCATTTCAATCTTTTCCAAATCCACAGATATATCACTTTTAGAAACAATGTATCCCAAAGTAATACTTTCTCTAACAAAAACTCGTATTTATTCGAATAACCACAGTTCTCTCGAGATCTACAACGAAATTCTCAAATAGATTTCATACTCTTTAAAATTCTTTGAATAGACTAGAATATCATTTATAGGGACCACCATAAACTAACCTGAATACAGTTAAAATATCCGATTCATAATATCCATAAAAGATGCCAACCAATAACCAAATGCTTTACCAAAAATTCATAATTGCCACACCTTATCTTGAAAGCCGTCTTAGGTACATCCTCCCGCTTAATCCTCAATCGATAATATTTGAATATAGATTGATCTTAGAGAAAACCAAAACTTATTGCGATAGGTCAAACAAATCATCTATCCTTGAGAGGGGATATTTATTTGATTTTTAATGATCTATATATAACCTCATTGATCCATCTTTCTTCACTAGGAAGCATTGAAGCACCCCACAATAAAAAACTCAACTAAATAAAACCTTTCTCCAATAATTTCTACAATTATTGCTTCTGTTCATTTAATTTAGATGGAGTCGTTCTATGCAGAGTTCTAAAAAATCGGTACCAATCCTGACAGAACCTCAATAGCAACTTAGTCACTAGATTAGAAAATAACCCAAACTAATCCTTCGAAGAAGCATTCTCAAATTAACATACAACCAGAATATTCTCAATGGTCATATATGTCAAATAAACTTGGCACCCATTTTTCATCAGATAACTCACATGTAAAATCAAAATTGATTTTGTTGTCACCCCTTCTAATTCTTCCTCAAAATTCAAAATATTATTTTATTAAAATAATCCATGCTAGTGTGGAAGCATGCCAACCAGATCATTCCTAGAATAACATTAAAGTTTGGCATATCAAATAAAATCATATCCACCAACAATTTAAATTCATAGACCCAAATTGGACATCAATGATACACAACCTCGACAGACAAATATTCACTTACTAGGGGTAGACATCATCATTCCAAATATCGAGGGGCACATGCAATTTACAAATAAATTTAGGAATAATTAATCATCCCAATTTCTTTTCATTTTAAAAACTGATGCCCTTAATATATATTTCAAAATTTGGATAGTCTCCTAAAAAAATCCCCGAAATTCCCCTCGTTCTCCTATCCCAAAATATGACACTAGGTGGCCCACCACTAGCTAGCCTCACCGTGCAACTCGTATGTCATAACTTAACTTTATCCTAGCTTGGGCAACCCATCAGCTAAATCTAGTTCTCTGCCTTTATCGGATCACGTTCACCCAAAATCTCTGGGACGGGCTCATTCTAGAATCGGTAAAATAGCATTTAACCTTGCCCCTAATTAGTCGTCCTTCTCATAGCTATTAAGTCTTCATCCTGCCACTAGATCATTCTATACACTATGTTACTCAGACAACCTATCATAGCTAGATAATTGTCCCCCCAATTAGAATATGAACCTCCACAACCCAAATTCTATTATCCACCATAGGAAATACTTATCATACAACATATTCAATCAATCATTTACCCAGAATGACTCAAGACACCTCTCCTTATGACTATTCTATAATATCACAATTGTACGAATTCATATCAAAGTAAGTATAATTAATTATTATTTATAAAACTAAAAGTCCCAAATAATAGATAAACAAATCCAAATTGGGTATGACAAATTCAGAAAGACCATAAAAATTTTGACTTCAACAATCATAAATAGAGAGACTCAAAACCTATCATAGAACCTCATTGGATACAAATCTGATGTCAAAAAATAAATAGCACATACAAATTCGAATCAGAAAATAGATGATAGATACAAATTTGAATTGTTGATATTAGAAGTCAAATCATCAAGTTTAAATCAAAATCCAATATTAGAAAGTTGATGGTGGTCACGTTGTCAAATCATATATCAAATCAAAATAGATATCCAATCAAAAAATAGTGGGACACATACTTAACAGAGATTATCCAAAATATAATCAAATAGTCAGAATCATATAATCAAAATATATCAAATTTAGGTACATGTATAAAAAAATTCGGGTCAAAATTCGATAATATAAATCCGAGACTAGAACAAAACTATATAAACATAATCAAATAGATTTTGAAATGAAATCACATATTAGATGTATGAGACATATTAAATCTCATTTATGGGTAAAATCAGTGAATTTTAAGTCAATGTTCGAATACAAATTCATATAAAAATATAAAATATGTATAAAATTAGAGTACTGAAGGTCTTAATGACTAACTTGAGAAAGGGTTACACATATTTTCAGTAACCTTGAGCTAGATTATCTGGAGTTTAGGCCATTATGCTAGACTTTGTATGTGCTCTATCTCCCATAGATGAGGAATTTATTCTCTATATTTTATCACCGGTGGCTTTGGGTATAATTAAAGATTGCACTATCAGAAATTGAATAAGATTACGATCAAGAACAAGTATCTCCTCCTAAAGATAGATAATTTATTTGATCAATTGCAATTAGCCCTAATGTTTTTCAAGATTGATTTGTGCTCGGGTATCATCAATTGAAGATTAAGTAGGAAGATGTTCCTAGACGATTTTCTTGATGCGGTACGACTATTATGAGTTTTTAGTGATGCCTTTTAGGTTAACAAATGCGCAGACATCTTTTATAGACCTGATAAATTAGATTTTTTAGCCCTACTTAGATCAGCTTTTAGTGGTCTTTGTAGATGATATTTTAATTTATTCAAGGAGCTTTAAAGAGTATGAGACCCATTTGAGGATTGCATTATAGATTTTGAGAGAAAGGCAACTATTTGTCAAATTGAAGAAGTGTGAATTCTTATTGGCAAAAGTTTTATTCTTGGGTCATTTTGTTTTTAAAGGTGGCATATCTATGAATTTGAAGAAGGTGGAAGCAATGGCCAATTGGGAAAGACCAACAAATGTTGTGAAGGTATAGAGTTTCTTGGGTCTAGTTGGATATTATAGACAATTTGTGAAAAATTTCTCGAGGTGCCCCCAACTCGATTGACGCAGAAGTAGATAATGTTTATTTATGATGATGATTAAGATGATAGCTTTTAGGAATTGAAGAATAGATTGACGACGGCCCTAATATTATCTATCCCAATTGGATTAGGTGGATTTTGTGGTATGTTATGATGCTACTAATAAGGGTCTGGGATGTATGTTGGTAGGGTGCTTGCCTATATGTCAAGGCAATTAAATGTTCATAAATAGAATTACCCCACCCATGATTTGGAGTTCGCAGCTATGATATTTGTGTTAAAAATTTGGAGACAATATCCGTATTGAGCGAAATTTGTGGCTTACTTGGATTATAAAAGTTTGAAGTATCTATTTTCTTATAAGGAGTTGAATATGCGGCAACGTAGATAGATGGATTTGCTTAAGGAGTATGACTGTGAGATCCAATATCAGTCAGGGAAGGCAAATGTGGTTACCGATACCTTAAGTCAGACGTTTTCTAGTTTGGTGGTGTATTTGATGATTAAGGAATGGAAGATGTTGAAGGGAATAAAAAGCTGCACTATTTGGTTGCATTCTCAAGGGTTAAGGATGATGTTATTGTATCTCTAGGTGTAGCTCGAGATTTTGAAAAAAATTAAGGAGAATCGAATGAGTGACTCGTATCTAATGGAAATAGTAGGAGATTTGGGTAATGGGTCGCGAGCGGATTTTAGTATTTGGATAGATGGGGTTCTTTGCTTCTGGGATAGATTTTACATTCCGAATATCGAAGAGTAAAAGTTGAATATTTTGAATGAGGCTCATAGATCGAGGTATACGATTCATCTCGGAGTAAACAAAATGTATCAAGACATAAGAAAGACCTTTTGGTGGCAAAATATATGGTGAGAAATTGCAACATTTGTGGTTAGGTGCATTCTGTGCCAATAGGTGAAAACTGAATATAAGAAGCCACCAAAATTTTTGTATCATTTACTGATTTCCAACTGGAAGTGGGAGTATATTACGATAGATTTTGTTTTGGGGTTACTTAGGATGGCAAGGAATATGGATGCCATTTGAGCGATTGTGGATCGATTGATGAAGTTGACCCATTTTTTATCAGTCTGAATGACATATTCAAGGGATAAGTTGGCACGCAATATATTAATAAGATTGTAAAGTTGAATGGTATTCCAGCTTTAATAGTTTTTAATTGAGATTCAATATTTATGTCAAAATTTTGGAAAACCTTGCATAATGAGTTGGGTGCTAAGCTAAAATTTAGTACAACATTTCATCCACAAACAAATGACCAATTTGAAAGGACTACACTGATTTTGGAGGTCATGTTGACGACATTGGTCTTGGAGATGAGACACAGTTGGGGAATTTGAGATTCTTTTGCACGAAATGTCCGTATAGACCACTATTGCGTCTTAAATTGCCCATCGATGCTTGAGCACCATCTTAGGCGTGCCTCGGGTGCTGGCCTAGGGAAGATGGTACTCAGGCACCAATGCAAGAATCGATTTTATATTTAATCAATTTTTAAAGCATTCAATGTATCCAAAATGGCAACTATCATAAAAATAATTTGCATGGGAGCCGGGTATTTCATGTACTAAACTTGAGTAATGCACCTAATGTGACGTACCATATTTTTAACTAAAATTTTGACAGAATATTAGCTGTAATATGGATGTTAGCCAAATATAAAATCCTGTAAATATCCTGTACAATATATATTTTTCACAATATTCACAATACACAGAATCCAAAAGTCACAAAATCTGACGTGGTATCAACGTCATAGCTCCAGTACGATGTTGACTTAGACAAGATGGCACAAAGTGCCAAACAAACTATACTATCCAGCGGAAGCATATACGTTCATCAATACAGTGGAAACAATTCTACATGTATATCATCGTCATCCTCATTATCATATACATACATTTATGAACAAAATCAATCAGAAATATAAAATATTTAATCAGAGGACATAAAATTATATAACTAAGTCCATAAGGTCATCTTCAACGTTCTCGAGCCTAACCGACTCAAATTCTCTACCTTACCTCATCGGGTGCAACTCATACTCATCTAGATGGTGAAAAATATCAAGGGTAAGCCAAAAGCTAAGCAAGACATATATTTATCAAAGGACGTGTAAAATCTTATAATTAAAATCATAATAATGCATATGAGACTATAAATTATGACTCGGAAAAGAATGCTTTCATGATTCAATCCAAACTTTTTTAATTTATTTCCTTTGTGTTTTCTTAATCATCAAATCATCAAATCATTGGGGCCAGGGGTAATAGGTCTTACAAAGGAGCAATTGGTCGTAACCTGGATTGTGTTTGTTTCTACACAATCAAAAGCCATCTTCTCCTATTCAAGACTCAGAGGCGGACTGTCTACATATAATCCCTATAGACGGGACCAATAACCGCAAGCGGTACCAAAACAGATAATGACCTTCCACTATAATATATTAAGGCATGCCAAGAAATATCATCCGTTATAAAATACGGTCAGAATGATCCTTGAACTTCTACTGTAATATTTATGGCATGCCAAAACATACTATATGCTGAACGATCCTCGGTCTAAGTTCGTAGTTTCTTATTTCTTTAGGGAATCCTACTCTTAAGCGGAAAGTTTTTCGTTCCCACTCTACTGGAGAATGGTTCAATTAATCCATCAATTCTTCATTCCGGAGAACTGTTAACAAGTCAATCAGTTCTTCATTCCGGAGAACGG
>JAOVVI020002626.1:0-20698 GCA_028571085.2 Nepenthes alata | reverse complement strand
TTTCGGACTTAAAAATGCTAGAGCAACCTACCAGCGGCTAGTCAACAAGATGTTCGAAAATCAGATCGGTCGTAAGATGAAGGTCTACATCGATGACATGGTCATTAAGAGCAAGGTCACCGACGACCACATTCGCGACCTGAAAGAGTCGTTCGAGGTTCTCCGAAAGCATCACATGAAGCTGAATCCTATTAAGTGTGTTTTTAGGGTGGCCTCCGGTAAATTTTTGAGTTTCATCATCTCCCAACGATGGATCGAGGCAAACCCTAAAAAAATCAAGGCGCTCGCCAATATGGCACCGCCATGAAACGTGAAAGACGTTTAACGACTCGGCTCACGGGGCGGCTGGCGACTCTGTCCCGCTTCATCGCGAAGTCTGGCAACAAGTACCAGCCCTTTTTCAAGGCCCTGCGGGATTCCAATGGACGGTGAACTGTCAAACTGCTTTCGAGGGATTGAAACAGTACTTGGCCAGCCCACCACTGTTGGTATCACCAACGGGCGGAGAGGTGCTATACCTATACTTAGCGGTGTCGGAGACATCGCTCAGTTCTGTCCTTGTGTGGCAGGATTCAGACGTACAGCAGTCGGTCTACTACGTGAGCAAAACGTTGACTGGCCCAGAAACCCGATACTCGCGTGCAGAAAACTTGGCCTTAGCGCTAATATTCTCCGCACGGAAGCTAAGGCCATACTTTCAGGCCCACCGGATAGTGGTTCTCACGGACCAGCCTTTAAAAATCATGCTCTAAAAACCCGATATTTCTGGACGATTGGTCAAATGGGCTATCAAGTTGATCGAGTTCGACATCGAATTCCAGCCCAGGCCTGCCGTGAAGGCACAGGCGCTCGCTGACTTCATTGTCGAGACCACGACCCCAATCCTCGATGAACAGCCCGAAGAGAATGCAGGACTGCTTGTTGGAGTCCCGAAATGGATACTCCACGTAGACGGATCGTCTACGGACGCAGGCAGTGGCGCTGGAGTTGTCCTCGCAACTCCCAACGGGTTTGAGATGAAGTATTCACTCAAACTTAATTTTTCGGCAACCAACAACGTTGCAGAGTATGAAGTCCTGTTAGCGGGCTTGGGACTAGCCCGCGAGTGCTCCGCTAGGAAGCTGGCGGTCTACAGCGACTCCGAGCTCATCGTTAATCAGATTAACGGTGGCATTGAGGCAAACAACCCTCTCTTGGCAAAGTATTTGGCCAAGGCGAAGGAAATGATCCAAGGTTTCGAAAGACTAAACCTTGTTCACGTTCCTCGAACTGAAAGCTGGAAGGCGGACCAGCTGGCCAAGGCCGCTGCTGCCGAAAACCCAGATCAGTATTCAAGGGACATGCGGGAGGTCCTGAGCGCTCCCAGCATCGAGAAATAGGAGGCCATGCAGATTTTTGAGACAGAAAACTGGATGACACCTTTTCTAAACTATTTGGCTACCGGATCACTCCGAGAGGACACCGAGAAAGCCAAACGGATCAAAAAGACAGCCGGCTGGTATACTTTGGTTGGCGAACGGGTATATCTCCGTCAGTACTCAACCTCATACCTCCGCTGTCTAACTCCCGAGGAGGAGGACTACGTGCTAAGTGAAGTTTACATCGGGATCTGCAGATCGCACGTAGGTGAGAAAAACCTGGCCTTCAAGATCATGTGATAGGGCTATTACTGGCCCTCAATGAAGAAGGACGCGCTTGAATTTGTGAAGAGGTGTGAAAGTTGCCAGCTTCACGGCAACCTTCACCATCAACCGTCCGCGGACCTGAAATCGCTTCAGGCATCGTGGCCCTTCGTGCAATGGGGGCTCGATATTCTCGGCCCATTCTCCATCGCCGCGGGGCAACGAAAGTTTATCATAGCGGGCATCGACTACTTCACCAAGTGGGTCGAGGCTGCCCGCTAGCAAAAATTACAGAACACACTGCCCTAGAGTTCCTTCGCCAGAACATTGTGTGCAGGTTTGGCGTCCCAGAGATCGTGGTAACCCACAACGAGACCCAGTTCTCGAAAAAATACTTCACCAAGTAATGCATCAGCCTTGGGATCAAGCTGGTCCACACTTCGGTGGTAAACCCCCAGGCCAACGGGCAGGTGGAGGTCACAAACTGCACGCTGCTCCACGGGTTAAAAACTAAGCTAGAGGACGTCGGGGGCTCTTGGGTTGATGAGCTCCCTTCCGTTCTCTGGTCTTAACGAACAACCGAGAAGGAACCAACGTGCGAGACGCCCTTTAGTCACTGTTATGGGACTGAAGCGGTAATTCAAATCGAAATTGGGCTTCCAAGTCTGAGGGTGGAGTCCTTCAACCCACTGAAAAACTTCCAGAAAATTCGGGAGCACTTAGACTTGCTAGAGGAGGCCCGTGACACTGCCAGGATACGGACGACAGCCTACCAACATCGAGTTGCCGGATACTACAATAAAAATGTTAAAGCCCGGTAATTTGACGTTGGAGACTTGGTCCTATGTGGCATCGAGGCCACGGGCAAACTAACCGGCCGCAACAAGCTCTCTCCCAACTGGGAGGGACATTTCCTTGTCTTTGCCGTCCTGTAAAATGGAGTGTACAAACTCCGCAACCAGGACGGAAAGTTGGTCCCACGAACGTGGAAGGCAACCCACCTCAAGCGCTACTTCCAATAGGGAACCCAGGTACGAACTCGCCTATCTATGTGCATCCATTCACATGCTTGTGTAATTGTGTAAAATAAGAAATTTACTTAGCATGTAGAATCTTAGGCCATATATGCATATATGTGTTTGCCTTGCAGGTTTACCCGACCTAGATTACCCCTAAGTCTGGAGGGTCTTCACCCTCCTATTAAACCCTGGTCATCCAGGTGGCAAAAAGTGGTCTGAAACCCTGGTTATTCAAGTAGCCCATGAGCGGTCTTAAACCTTGGTCATCCAAATGGCCTATAAGCGGTCTAAACCCTAGTCATCCAGGTGGCCCATGAGCGGTCTTAAACCCTGGTCATCCAGGTGGCCCATGAACGGTCCTAAACCTTAGTAATCCAAGTAGCCCATTAGAGGTCTAAACCCCGATTATCCGGGCGGCCCAATAGCGGTCGTACTAAACCTTGGTCATCCAAGTGGTCCGATAGCGGTCTAAAAAACTTTAGGGGGCGAGTATGGCACACGCGACAACCTCCTTTTGGGGAGCAGCAACGTCAGTCAACGATGGTCGAAGGGAGGTCCCTTTTCTCCTCCAACATTGGCTGCCCAAGTCACTACTTGTATGGCACCACTAGGGGCGGTTCACGCAACTACCCATCCTAAGGACATCACTCCTTAGGCGACTAACCAACCAGGATAGCCACTTCCCACGGCAAACATCTTTTTGAAAGGATGACGCGATCACTCAGCAACGAGAAGCGTTCCTTCCCTAACGCTGGCTGTCCAAGTCGTCACTTGGGCAACTCCATCAGGCTGGCTAACAGAGCCACCTGCCTAGGCTTAAGGACTCAGCTCCTTGAGACAATAAACGTTACCCGGCCAACCAGGTTGGCCGCCTAACGCTACAACAAAAGCATACACAAAGCAATGAAAACAAGAGACACAGAATTAAGAAGAATTCCCACTT
Source organism: Nepenthes alata (assembly GCA_028571085.2). Taxonomy (NCBI): domain Eukaryota; kingdom Viridiplantae; phylum Streptophyta; class Magnoliopsida; order Caryophyllales; family Nepenthaceae; genus Nepenthes; species Nepenthes alata. The sequence continues at coordinate 17,114 of JAOVVI020002626.1, read as the reverse complement.
TATTACTTGGAACAATGTACAATACAGTTTACAAAAATTCAAACAAAAAGAAATACAACGAGGCTACAAGGCTAGCGGACCTCCCTGGCCGTCGCGGGACTCTGCTACCAGATCTTCCTTGCGTTGCACTGAACGGTTGTGCTGATTGTTAAACTCGACAGGAAAATTGTGATCAACCAACCGCACAACGTGACGCCTAATGTTGAGCCCGTCTAACAGCCGGGCATACAGAGCGCCCTCGATCTCATTAGGGCTAAGCCTGGTGGACAACTCGTTCTCGTAGGACGTGGTACAATCAGTGATCCGTTTGTTGTTCACATTAACCTGATCGACCACCCCCTTCAGACGAGCGACCTCCGCCTCTAGGCTGGCGTTCTTTGCCTCTGAGTCCCTCAACACGACCTCGAGGGCCGCCACCCTCTCACGGCTCTCCTCTGCAGACGCCGCGAGCCTAGCGTCCAGCCAGGCTATCTCTGCTGACTTATCGGCTAGCGCATCGTCCTACTGCACCATGGCTTTAAACACAGCAGAGGACACCTTCCGCGGCTGCACAAATAAAAAACAAGTCAGAAATTCTGAAGGAGCAAAATAAAATGAGCCAATCGTCAAGAGTCTTATATCCTAAAGTTTCCTCGCGGGCCCCTCGAGACTAGTCTCGGGATAGGGTGCAGACGGCTGAGGGCCTGGCGGCGATGGACCCGTGGTATCCCCTAAGGCAGAGCTCACTGAAACCTCCTCCAAAAGGCAGTCCATGTATTCTTCGGATTCGCTAGCAGAAGTTGCAAACTCCTCTCTGGCAACCTCTGAAGTAGCGGCGACGACGAGTCCTTTGCCTTTGACTGTCTTCGAGGCAGCTGCCGGAGAAGCGGTCCTCCGCGACGGCTCTATAACATAAACACGCGAGCACTCAAGCACGTCACAGGCTGGCTCCTCTGCTGATCCCAACCAGTCAGCGCCAGGAACCACCCTCACCGCTGGTTGTGCCAAAATAACGCCACCTTCCACAAACCCATCCTCAACGGTCCTCCCCGCTCCGGCACTGCTGTCGGGACCGCCACAAAACCCAGCAGCCGCATGATCAAGGTGCGAGGACGACGAGGAGGGCGTCTTTGCCGCCCTCTCAGGCTCCTTCGCCCGCCTCTCGCGGATGATGACGTAAGAACTCAATATATATGACGAATTAATAAAAATATAATATCAACTAAACTTTTTTGCTATAGACAGCCTAACTACATTTTTAACTTTAAAAAAGCATATCAAAGTTTAAGATTTTGAACTTATAGAAAATTAACGATATCTCTTAACCTCATCGGTATATGAAGTATCATCGGAGTAACCATCAATATCGATGGTCAATTAATTTATTAAAAAGAAAAAAATATCATATCAAAAATAATATAAATATATATAAATATATATATATATTTATTTAAGGGTTTGTTAAATGTAAAAAATTATGTCAAAATTTTAATCATATTGAGTTTTAGTAAATAGGATAACTTTAAAAGTGACGATAAATGTATAAATAGATATATAAGTAAAATTTAAAAATAAAAAAATTATTATTAGTAATGGGTCCAGTATCATAAACTAGCCTAACGTCTGAATCATAACATATGGACAGTCTATCAGAAGCTCCTCTAGGTCTAGCGCAAGGTCCACCAAGCGGCCCAACAATCTAACCTGATAAATCTTTTTAAGATATCTTGCTTAAAGTCTCACATCGTCGAGGTAAATAGAAGTTAGTCCGCGAATCATACTATAAAGATCGTTGCCATAGCAGACTCCACCAGGATCCGAAGGTGCGAAAAAATTCGTGACCATCACCGGCCAACCACTCATTTATAAGTGCATCTCCATAAGCTTCCCATTGGTCAGCTCCACTCCAAGAGCCTCGCTCTATGTCTAATAGACCCTTTCTTAACCTAGGAGGCCCGCTCTCCGTCTAAGAGTATCGCTCTCCATCCAGGAGGCCCACGGCCCATCTAAAAGCCCCACTTTCCTTCCAGAAGGCCGGCGGCTGGTCTAGGAGCCCCACTCTCCATCCAGGAGCCTTACCATCCGTCTCATAAGCCGCCCCCTGCTCAGGCGCACCCCAGAGCTTAATCATCCGTACCTTTAAGATACCCCCCAATCAAGCCTACTTCCAAGCCGCTCCTTAACCGAGCACACCTCCAAATCGTCCCTCAACCGGGCACACGTCCAAACACCTCTCAATCTAGAGTACCTCAAAATTGCTCTTCATTGAGCGTGTCACGAGAGCTAGGCCTTCCGACACTACTTGCTCTGTCCATATACATACATCAACGTATTTTCTTACATACTCTCACCTTTCTATCTATTGATAAAGTTTTTTGACTTGAATATCGGATAATAAATTAAAAAATGAGTCATGTCAATACTCTAACATCTTATTTTATAATTGTGTTGTGCATGACTCAGGTTGTTAGAGATGGAGATTGGATCCACCCCAATTTGATTTGACGCGAAAGATCAGATAACTTATTAATCCGTATAATACCCCGATTCTAGGAACATATCAATTAGATATATATTTTTTACTTTTATAAAATATAACATTAAAAATATTTAATAAAATAAATAAAATATAATACATTTTTTATAATACATTATGTAATTTTATTTTTATATATTACATATTTATTTTATTATGATTGTGCCTAAACTGACACGACCTAAAGACATGCTTGGTATAACACAGGCGGGGTCGGGGTACGTACCATATTGGTTGTGATATTTTTATCCTATGTTATGTCTACAAAACACATTCACATACCAACGGCCCAAAAAATAGGCACTATTTAACATCACTAGTTTAAGATGAAATATTAAAATATTAGGGCATCACTTGATAAAGAAATACAAGTAATAATTTAAACTTAAACCCCATATGTACATCAAGCCACCCTATGTTTTTAGGCCAATTAGATGAGAGTCAGTATAAGTTGCTGACTATCATTAGGGTTTTCGACATATTGAGTGATATCCATAAAAGCTTTATTATGTAGACAGCATGGTAAAATTTTATTTTTGGACATCAAAATTTGTTAGTTGTTTCTAAATACTGGCATATTTTATTACAAACAAATTGATCATTTTATTTTATAATTTTTATTTTGATTTTTAAAATTGAAATCAAAAGTTATTCCTTTTAAGTATGACAATAAAAAACTTTGCTAGTTTAAAAATAATACCTTTATTAATTTCTGTATTTTATGTGATGGCATATATTAATGTATTTTGATAGCCTTTTTGGAATACTCAGACTTTGCATGATTATTTAAGCCTAAACTTAAGTTGGTGAATAAGTGTTCCATTAAATTATGGCATAAATAATTAATTTTATATCCAGATAAAAGATTAAAAAGTTATCCATCCATGGCTTTTTGACTGTTTGATTTCTCATCATTAAGTGAAAAAAAATGTATCCCACCTCTTATTTAGATTGCTTTATATTTTTATTATATTAATTGCAAGAAAGGTCTTAGGTTATAAAAATACTAAAGAAATATGTAAGCTTGATAATCAAGGTAAGAGGTCTTTAAATCTGATTGGGTGGTGAATCCTTTTATAAGGAATAAAGGCTTAATGAACTTACCAAAAAAAATGAAATATGTGTGCAATATACATTATGTTAGATATGCCATAGCATAATGATATAACGAAGATGTATAATTTTGCTTATGATTATATTAGATAACTCTTTTCTATCTAAAATTTTATGAAATAAAAGCCTTAATATTGTCGCATATATCTTTAATTAGATTTTTAGTAAAGTAATTTTAAAACTTTTTTTAGAATTATAGATCAGTAGAAATTTGTTTTATCAACACATATTTAGTGATCTATTGGATGCTAGTATATTCACATAAAAAGAATTTAAATTTTATAATAGTTAATAGATTCTTTCATAAAGAATAATAAAATCAGTGAAACTGATATTTTATGAAATATTAAAGTTTAGATAATTGGGGTACGAGTATTTTTACCAAAAAATTATAAGAGATTTATTATTTTTTTTATTATTGGATGGTTTAATAACAATAATAGACAATAATGATCATAGAGCATAGAGATTAGTTATTTTGAGTATCTTGTTGTTACATCTATGCTAAATCAAATTTGATTTAGATCATCTTATTTTATTTAGGCAAACCATGAAAAGTTTATATTTTTTAGTGGAGTCAATAACATAAAAGATGAGTTAAAATTAATAGTAAGTTAATCATTAAGAGTTAATATAGATTTCAAACTAATATTAAATGATATAACGAGAGTTTATAATTAAAACTTTTATTCGATAAATAGACATTGATTATGTATAGAGTTTCAATTCAGATTTTAAGTACTCTAAAGATCATCATGGTTTTAATTATATATTATATTTTAGAGTCATACAAATAAATATAAAAACTGATTTTCTCAATAGTAGTCTATATGATTAGTCTGAAAAAGCATAATGTTTTAAAAAATAAAAGAATTCAATATATAAATATAAACAAACATCTTGATACTAGTATTTTATGTTTGACACTACTATTATAACCTTTAATTTTTTAGATGAATATCATTATTTGATATATAAGTTTAAAGAAGAGTGAGAGTTGATTTATATTATGATTTTATATATTAATTTTATTACCCATTAGTGTTAAGATTTCATGGAATAGTATAATAGCAATCTATGGTTCCTATGGATGTATAATTTGTGACATATTTTTATGTCACAATTTATGCATTTTGAATTTGACATCTTATTTTAGGGCTTGAGATTGTCACAATATAACCATATTGTCAAAAATTATCGTGATAATTTTATAATAGTAATGCTGTCTAATAACAAAAAAATATTCAAATAGTGTTAAGTAAAAAAAGTCAATTATTTTATCATTAAAAAATAAAGTTTAAAAATAAATGATATTAATAAAGTATAATAGCACCAACTAATTTATTAAATGATGGTTTATCATCAAAGCCATTTAAGGAGCATATTTATAGAATTAGTTATTGCCCATAATGTTGTCAGGGATAATCTTATGTTGTGCAACTTTTGACCTCAATAAATATGTTTATGATATTTTTTTTTTCATATTGTTTGAATTTAAAATTATGGATTATTGATAATAAAAATTATCTTTGACAAAGACATTATAATTTGATAATGAATAACTCTCATTAAGACTCTGATCATTTGATCTGAAAAGTGCTATAATGTATAGAAAAAATTATATCAAGTACTAAAATAGAACCACTATAACTTACCTTTGATGGTTACTTGACCGTAGTATTATTCTATTTAAATTATTAAATGAATTAGAATATTATACATTTAAAATTTACCTTTGTTATTTTAATAAATATATTATGATCATTGGGCCAAGTAGAAAACTATAAGAAATGTCCTATATAACATGGCACATATTTTATTTATATATTATATTGATAAATGCTATAATATTATATAAATAATTTAGACTTATTAGTTATTTATTAATTAAAAAACTTATATTTTTCAAGAGATATGCTTATTCGCGAAATACATTTTGATATAAATAAATGTCATTCTAACAACTTGAAAATAATTATTTCTCACTCTATAAAAGATCATTTATTTTTCATTATTTTTGGGAAATATAAAAATGAGAGTAAACATCTACAATTCTTAAAGGAGAGAATGAGAGAAATCATTATTTGGCTCTCCAAGATAAAAAAAATAAATTGACAAATTAATTCTACAAGTTATTTTTATGAACTCAAGATTTAATATTGATGTATACATAGATCCAAACTTCAAACATATTCGGATTCGTCTGGATGGTTGAACCGGTTCTGTTCCCTGAGCACGAATCCTGCACATCACTAAAAATCACAGGAGGTCAGCGTGTCGGCGGGAAGTTGTCCCACCGAAAATACTACGACTCTCAAGTCAGTAAATTACCTTCGATAATCGAACAGTAGCAAAAAACTGAGAAGGGAAAGCAAAGGGGAGAGTATGTGAATGTCGAGATGAAAGAGAGACGAAAGCCGTCGTCTTGAATCTAGATGGTGGGTGGCAGTGAACGATTGTCAGAAAATCGTTGTTGCCTTAGATTTTTTTCTGAAAGTCTCAGCAGAGAGATGAGGATCCAAGAGTGTTGGGAGATTGATCCATAAAGTAATTGGGAGCGTATGCGTTTGTCAGTGTGGTTGAAAGCGTATCTTAAATGGTGATTTAAGGGTTTCTTTTATAGTTGAGAGGGTGATCTTCCTTCTTTGGAAGGAATGATTTCCTCTCTCCACATTGGCCGGCTTGCCTTCTCGAGCGGATGGCAGTTGCCAAGCTGGTCGTGATAGTTTCCTACTGAGACGGTCAACAGCTTTCCAAACTGGTCACCTTCCTTCTGAGTATATTACCGTTGGAGTACCCCAATTAGTAAGGAATTAGAAAAAAATCTGGCGCCTTCCTTATAAGAATGGCGTCAACTTTGTCAATATCATTTTTGGGTGCCAACTGGGATCGTGAAAGATACTTGGAAAGTCGTGGTTGGCCGCCTGATGAGTCGTGGACCTAAACGGATCAGGCTTATTACTGTAGAAAAGTCTCTTTAGGCCCCACGTACCGTGCGCGGACGGTCAACATTAAGTTGACCGTCTGCGAGCAAGTTGGCAGCCCGGACGGTTAACGCCAGCGTTGACCGTCCTTCATGATCTTCCGTTGACCTTTTGGGCCTGCCCATTTTTTATACACCCATCAAATATTTATAAATTTAGATATGTGAACTCATTTTTCTATATAATAATTTAGTGAAAAATATGTTAGCGAAAATCATGTAATTAAAGTTTAAATCTTATTAAAACAATTTTACGGCCGCCATTGCCATTGGCAGTGTGTATAAACAAGGCAATGTACTGTTTCTATTCGCATGTATTTAATTTTCACATTATATATATATATATATATTCACATGTGTACAAATAATGACAAAAATATAAAAGTTAAAAGTCAGATCTATAATAACAAAAAATCTATAATAATTCAGATCAATTATTATAATATCGAGGCATTCAAGGACCGCTCAAGCGATGAAGAGGCAGAAATTCAAAAATGTAGGTGCCTGAGCAACGCCTGAGGGGCGTCTCAAGCGCGATTTTCAGTATATGCGCACCTGATCCACGCCTGACCGGCACTTGAGGGCCAATACCAAAGGATTGGCGCTCAAACGCACCCATAGTTTATAAAATCGCGCAAACGTAATTTTAGGATTTGTTCCAAAGAATTTTGAAATATTTTCCCACAAAGGACGCCGCATAGTGAGAGAGAAAAGAAGAAGAGAGAAGGAGTCCGATTGAAATTCGATTTGAGTTCTATTCTTTACCAAAGTCTGATACGTCGTTTTAAAAGTAATTTTTAAAAACATATTTTTGTTTTATTACTTTTTTTTTCATTGTATTTCTCTTGTGAGTTATCGAGTGTGTTAAGAAGAGATTGTATTCAAACATTTTTCAGTCGGGTTTGGAGTGAAGAGATTCCGGAAAGCATTCTTGCAACCGGCACTATTTATAGTGGATTTGTTCAGAGTTTGTCCCGTAATTTTTTTCTTTGTTGAAGAGGGTTTTTTATGTTAAAAATCATTATACATTATCTGTTTCTTGTGCTCACAAATTTGGTGACTAACGATTGATAAAAAATTTAGATTTATTCCGCCGTATCAGATCGGGTATATTCGGATGTTAAACCGCAACACACCTATCATTCTGTGTCTCTGCTCTGCTCAGCATTGCATGTCCAACTCCACGTTCATCTCCAAGGGTATGTTTCCTGCGGTGTTTTGGAGGATGCAAACAGCCTTTTATATCAAAATGACTTCAGCACATAGAAATTTTGCCTCACTTGCAGAATTTCATCATTTTGTTGGGTATTCAACCCAGGGAAATGGTTGGACAGAGACCATCCACGGGTAGTTTGAGCTACTTTAAACCCAGATTTTCTGTGAATCGGAATCGCAGACTGATGTGGCCTAATTATCTTTAGGGAAATCATCTTTTTGCTGATTCTCGTACATCAAGATGCAGAGGTTGTTTCATTGTACAACTAAAAACCATTCGTTGTTTCCCTTGATGGGCATGTGCTCGTGTAAATCTAAAGGAAACTCGTGTAAGTTTCTTCCATTGTATTTGCCAAGCAGAGGTTACAGAGGATGATATGTTCTGTGTTGGACAAATGGAATACATGGTGAGTCCTGTTCTCTTTACTTTATACTATACAATGACCATACAATTATCTGCAGATGATAGAGTTGATGTACTTCCATGGTTAATTTGCTAGGTTTAAATCTTTCTATCTAGCCGTTAAAGCATGAAAATGAATCAATAATGTTCTATGTTCCACATTGTAAAAGTGGGTTCAAATGTAGTGGGGATGGAGGGGAAGAATATCTCGATATGGCCAATGTGTTCTCCACAAAGAATGTGAAAATAAAACAGCACAGTGAGCTGTCCCACTAAGTAGGAGGATAGAAGAAGGTAGTCGATAGAAGGATAAAGATAGAGGGCATGGGTGGACAACAGATACAGCGATGAAACTGATTTGCCCAGTGGAAATAATTGGCTCCCAACAAGATGGAAATGGAAAAGTAAAGGGCTAGATGCCTTCTGCCATAGGTTATCAAACCTACCCTAATACCGAGATAAGATTTAATTTATCGTTTATTTGAAAGGGAACCTTGATGAGTAATAAAATTATCGGCTCGTGACATGATATTCATGAATTCACCTATATCCTATTTTTTATTATGAAAATTACCATGTATTATATGTGTCATTGCATGCATATTTTTCTATCATTAAAATTTTAATACAGATTATTGAAATTTCTTATATAATATAGCATTAAAATGATTCAAAATAGGCCCAAAAATGGCCTTATTAGAGGTGTAAGGATAGTGCATTTGGTGTTTGATCCTTATAGACCCATGTTTGATACGGGTTAGAGTCTAACCTTCCTTTTTAACTAGTTATTAACCTTAAAGTGGTCATATTTCCTTCCCATACCCAACATTAATGAGTTTTACTATTTTGTTTTTGTCTTGGATGTGATATTTATTAGATAGTTAATTAAAGTAAATTTTGACACAGTTATAATTTAATAATTATATATTTAAATTATAAAAATTGATTCTAATATTATTACATGTATCAATTGTATTATCTGTATATATAATATGAAAGTTTTACTTATTATGCTAATTTTTTTAGACTTATTTGTTGCTTATTTAAATCAAAGGGTGTTTTCACTTCCTCAAAGGAATTAAATCTTTTGAGTGTGAAAGATAAATATTTATAAAAATAAAAGGATTTTTTTTTCTATTTATAAAAATAGAAAATGAAAGATGAACATTTTCCCCCCTTTTTTTCAAACGCATGGAAGCTTTAGCACGCACTTGTGCGAGCGAGAGAGGTTTACTTGATGCTTTAGACTTAATGTTAAAGGCGGATGTAAGAGGCTCCCATTGATAGGGATTTTGACAAGACATGCCATCAAATACACATACCAAAAAAAGATTAAGAGAGAGAAAAAAAAAAAGCAAAATAAAGCTAATTTGAAGGATATTATCATATTTGATAATATATATTTATACTAAAAATATTTTTTAAAAAAAAATTTTAAGAATTTTAAATTAGTAAATAAATATCAATTAATATATAAATAAAATAATATATCTTAATTTTATTATAATATTAAAAATAATGGTATATAATGATTTAAAAAATATATATTGACTTATATATCTAATATTTGTTAATATTTTTTATCGATGATTGATATTATTCTGTTATAGTGATTTTTGTATTAACATTTGAACCTAATAGTAGACATTATGAATATTTTAAATTTTAGGTTTATGATAAATGTATATATTTATAAAAAAATAAAAATTATAAATAATTTATAATTATAATATATTTTTTTAAAAAAATTAATATTATGCATCTCTTAATTTTTTCTATAACCAAAAAAGGCTTCGCACTAAATGAATATAACTACTATACTCGATTTATATTCTTCCTAAAATAACTGACAAAAATTAAATATCTTGACATACAATTACAAAATAACCCCCTATAAATAAGTATTTTTTTTGTTTAAAATATTCAAAATAATTAATAAATAGGTTGAGTTTGATTTACCTATCTATTTTTAATGGCTTATTTATTATAATTTTTGTGTTATTTAATTAGATAGAGAGGAAGGTCAAAAGAGTCTTTTAACATGAATCGGACAAATCTTGGGTGGGTGGGGGCGGAAAATCAATGGCACGGACCCTTTTGCCTCCTTATCTTTAAGCTTTGATTAATAGCCAAAGGAAGCATGATGGCTATATATATGAGAATTGTTTTAAGTGTATTTTTTATTTATTTGAGAAATAAATTTTAAATTATGAGAAATTTATTTATTTATTAATTTTTCTATTTATTTATATTATATTATAAAAAACATTTTAATAGTTTGTTGGAATATCATTTAGTTATTATTAATATACTCTGTGGTTATTTGATTTTTATTTATTTAATTATATATTTTTGAATGAATTTAATAATATAAATAGATAAATAATATATCATATTAATAAAAAAAATAATTAAAGGATTTTGGTTTTAATCTCAAGACTTTAATTTTTTAAAAAAATCAATTTTATGTTTAAATTTTAAATTGCCAATATAATCCTAAACTCTTGACTATTGTCAAATTTAGTCATATCTAATCATAAGTTGTTGAAATGGTACATGAAATGAGCCATCAAAATTTTTTTATTTTTTTATTCCTCTTTTGATTTTTTTCTTTTTTTACCCTTAATTTTGTTTTAAATATTTAAAAAAAAAAATTAAAATCAGTTTTTATTCTATATATATTATTTTAAAATAAACACATACTATGAGATGTTTTTACAATCTTACATTTTACCGATACAAAAATTAATGAGTATAAATAACGATCAATTTAGTCTAAAATTTTATCAATTTTATCGGTAATACATAATTAAATAAAGAATAAATAATTAAAATTAAAAGGAAAAGGGAAAAAAATGAGTAATTTTTAGTGAAGTTTTTTTCTAATGGCACACCCCCCTCCCTCTCATATAATAAATTATGACCTTTTTCATCTATATATATTATTTATTTAATTATTTATATATAGCCCACTCTCTATGTAGACTCAAATTTGATTTTCTCATTCTATTTTCCCGTTATTTCTTTAATTTTAATGAAACCAAGTATGTTATAAATAAATTATAAACAAGAGCAAATAAGACAAGGATTGAAAAATTTTTCATCTTTTAAAGACAGACATATTCTTCAAATCTAGACAATTTATTTTTAAATAAATAATTATAATTTAACTAATTTTTTAATTATATTTAAAAATAAACACTCTAAATTTAAAGAATAACCCTCTTTATTTAAAAAAAAAAAAGTAAAAATCATCCCAATATGACACCTTTCTGGAGAGCACAACCCTAACTACTCCCTGAACAAAAGACTAGGTAGGCAAAATTAATACTCTGATTAGACTTTTTTTACAAAAAAAAAAAAAAGTAAGGAAATGAATTCTAGACAACCAACCAAAACCATTATCCAATCAAACTCTACATATTTTTTTCAATTTAAATAAGAAATGCCACAATGATATAAATACAGAATACAGAAAGCATATGTACTCATCCATTCCTTTTGAAAGGTCCAACCACCCCCACTAGCAAAACTAAGAGCCCCCACTACCATAAAAAAAGTGATCTTGTCATCCACCAGCCTCCCATTTGTCATTTAATTCAAACAAAAAAAAAAAGAGAAAAAAAAAAGGACAAAAATAAAAAAAGAAAAAGAAAAGTAAGAGCATATCAAGTGATCTTTGACAATTCTTCACCTTTACTCGAACCTTGTCAAAGACTTGATGGCATGCCTGCTATTTTTTTTAAGGCTTGATAATCAATCCCTACTTTGACAAAAGGGAGGCAAAAGTTAATAATATGGCATCTGACTTTGATACCATAAGCTGATTTTTCTTGGGGATCGAATTAGAGTATTAGGGGGGTGTGGACCCACAAAGGAATTAGGAGTAATTACAAAATGGGACCAATTTTTTTTCATTTGAGAGTTTTTTTTCCTTCTAGTTTTTTATTTATGGAGGTGGATTTGATTCAGGCTTGATAAGAGTGGTGGTTGTGTCTGGTGGTTGTGTGGGGTAGATAGCTGAGGCAAGCGAAATGGGCATGATGCAGAGTGCCTTAGATTGAAGCAATTGCATAGCTGCCCCGACGTTCTCCTCCATGAGCTTGGCTACCTGCCGTTCAGTTCCATCATTTGACCATTTTTCCCATGCCGGTTGGCTCATTCCACCTTCACCGCCTTCTTCCTGATAAATAAAAACAAAAACTCTTGATCGAATTAGAAATGAACAGATTGGGAAACAGCCTGCTCCCTTTCTCAGTTCTTAAAATGACAAACAATTTATCTGCTAGTTTAGTATTATTACCTCAACAGAAGATATTGGGATGTCGGTAACAAGCGGTGCCACGGCACCAGCTCCTCCTAACCTACTCATGCTCAAAACCTGTGGGGAAGGGGGACGGGACGATTGATGCTGGGTTAAAATAAAGAATAAGAATACATCGATTACTCCAAACTAATTTTTTATTAAACATCGAAAAGCAATGAACACCTTAATAGCTTGAAAAAGCCATTACCTTACCTCATATTATCAAGAATAAATTTAGTAACATCTGATATGATACAGTTATAGTCAACCCCACTTAATGTGACTTTAAACGGATTGTTGTCGATTTGACCCAGCATCTAAACACACCATACTTGTGAAATTGTAATGGAAAATGATGAAGCAACTTAGGATATTATGGATATTTGACAGTAACAGACCCTCAATAAGTCTCATGTACAACAGATTCCATAAAATAGGAATGACTTCGAAGCATGATGGGTATTAATTCAATTATCTAAACAAAAAAATGATAAAAAAATGGAGTCTGCTTTTATTCCAAGCGTCCCAGGCATTAGAGCATAGGATTATTTCACCTTAACTTGCAGTCTTAGAAACTTCACATAGTCCACAATTTCATCCAGCATAGCTGCCCTGTCAGTCTGCATAAACAAGAATTAAAAAAAAAAAAAAATTGTCAGGAAATACAAGATTGACTATTGCTGTAATTCCTATCCAGTAGCCAAAGTCCAGAATGCAAGATAAAACTGTTACTTCGAAAGGCATCTTGAAAAAGTTATCAACCAGCATTTGACGAGGGATTACTAAGTAAAGTTGACTTCCCATGAATGATTCCTCTATGGACAAATGGATGGGAATTCATGCAGAGCAGCGGCCAGTTTTGATTTTCTTTTGGGGAAGAAGAAACAGGTGCAGATGATAATTGACAGGTACATTTTTCTATAATCAAAAGGACTAAAAATTGTGTATACTGCCGAATGATATTGTATTAAATTGTGTGGAATAAAGAAAATAAATTCATATAGCCAACCACATTTATGAGACCTAAAACATCGTTGTTGTTGTTGTTGTTGTTGTCATTAGTTCTCTGGAATCAAAAATCATGAGCTACGAGCATTAAGGATGAATTCGAGAGAGATTGACATGAATACAGAACGGGAATATATCATACTGTCTTCATTTCTTTAGGTCAAGCCATGAAAGGAGACAGAAGATAACAGATGGTAATACAAACATAGTCCTAGTAGGAGCTTTACACCATTGATGTCACAATGCTTTACTGCTGCACCTTTCCGAAGTAAATCAAGGGCCACTAATATCTGGAAGAGACCCTTACTGACAAATTGCAAAATCATACAGCTTTAATCCCATCAAGCAAAACTACTTTGGTACAAATATTTTTCTAGGCCAATTTGGTTGGAGATTTTGGCATGTAAAATTCATATAAAATACCCTCAGCTGTTTATATGATTTCCAATCCCATCTAAGATTATTCTGATAAAAATATTTTGCTAGGCTTAACAAAAAGTACAGTTGGACTTGATATTTTACAACAATTTCAGATGTTGTCGTGTACAAATACCATTACTTTTTCTTGAGGGCCTTTCACCACTAGTAAGGAAACCAGTATAAGATATTATTCTTTTTCTTTATTAACAAACTTCCGATCTTTTAAATTAATAAATTAATCCTTTTAAGGAATTAGTGCAGAGCTGTGTCCAGTTCACTAGTAGGGAAACCAGTTAAAGATTTTATTTTATTTTTCTTCATTAACAAACTTCCCGTCTTGTAAATTGAAGAATTAAACCTTTTAAGGACTTAGTGTAGAGCTGTGTCAAGTTACACGTACAAACATCAGTGTAAGAGGGGTCCCTCATAAGGGTTACATTCATCAAACAGCATCAGAATGTAAAACCAAAGAAACACCCAAAATGTTCTTTGATGAGAAACAAGCAAAAGATAACGTATAGATCTGAAATGAGAGGTGAATGAGAAAACAGCAAGAAGAACTCATATTATTAATGGGGGATCTTTTCTGAAGTTTCCTTGAAGAATCTCCAAGCAAGAGAGCAATTTCTTATAGGATTCATATCATAAAAGATCTCACAAAAATTGTGACTATCAGTTACCTAATGCCAAAATCCGAACCCAGGTTTGCAATCAGCTTGGTAATTATGAGCAAGTTTACGGGGATACCCTTAGAATATTATTGTGTGATGTGACATTCATCTATTCTTGTGTGAAAACAATTTAGAAACCAAAGCAGACAAATAAAGCAACCTTATATTATTAGCATGTTAGTGCCAAACATTTTCTAAAATCTTACACTTGGAGGCATGGAAAATGCAGTGAAATTGAAGCTTGAACGAGTTTTATTAACTATTTGTAAATTTAGAAGAAAGGAAATCTCCATCATAACCTTTCTAGCCCCTCTGCGGAAAATACTTCACAAAATATTACAAACAACAAAGGTCAACAGCAATCAAGAATCCCACTAGCACAATGGATAACAACCAACTTTCTTTGAAAGGCACTTTGACAGTGAGATTTCCAGTTTACCATTTGAACCTAATTTTCTAATTTTTATTCTACCAAGAAGTAATGGTATAACTTTTGGAAGACGGCAACTTTCATATCAAAGTTTAGAATTCAAAAACAAGTGACAGCAGCCAGATGCAGAGTGATGCTGGGAAAAGATGGGGACAATGACGAACTAACCTTGTTGACACTAGGAACCAAGTCTTGCAACGCTCTGATTCTCTCTGCAATTCGCTCTCTGCGTAACTGTTTAAAAAGAAAAATGATATGTTGGTCATATAACAATAACATCAAGGGAGAAGATAAAGACAAACACAAGCATTTATAATGGAAAATTCAGTTCAGTAAAACCATACGTGACCATTGCATATGTCTGGCAATGGATGTTAGTAATAGAATTTGATTATATTGGGGTATTTATAAAAAAACATTATTTTTGTACATTTCAAATCTGACCAAGTTAGGTTAAATTTGTGAAGAATGAATTAATTTAATGGAAACACCTTCCAAAGGCGAGTAGTAGGCTCTGGTTTCATTCCAATTCTTCTCCATTACACCGGACTCTATCCTTGTTATTTAGTGGGAGACGTCACACATTTGTAGGGAAAATAAATTGAATTATCTATGGACTTGAAAAGTTATTGAAGCAACTTAAGTGAACAGATTCTAGATGGGATACATACCAATTTCCAAATTAAGGGTAGTAGTTAATCCATAACATAACAACAGGTAAAAATAAGCAATCACAGCTAGTTTGGATAAAATTTCTGGCACCTACAATTCACAAATAAGGTTTTCAAAAATACATGAAACTTCTTGACAAAATCAGCAGCATTTTTCTATCAGCTACATTACAAAGCTTTTCCTCCTAACAGGGTTAAAGCTATCCTAATTCCAACGACATCACTTATTTAACAGGTTTTATATTCTTTCCATTGTCCTAATTAAGCTAATATAAAAATATGGTAGTACCACAAACAATTGACAAGAAAAGCAAACATAAGCAAGAGCTCAGATGGCTATAAATGAAGTTTGTGCAGCCCAAATTCTCTGATTCCTTCCTTCACCCAAAGCAGATATCAAGTAAATATGCCCTGTTCTCTGTACAACTCATCTTGTTTCTGAGGTTATACTGAATGTAACAAGAACAAACTTGATTTCATGGCCCTCTGCAACCTAAACTGATTTTGTTCAATCAATTCACACTCAAATTTACTCGTAATCTACACGACACATGCTATTTTTCTAAATATAAGTATACGACACATTGGGGACATATTAACCAAAATTCATAGTTTATATAATAATATGAGAACATTATTCATGAATGATACTACTTTATACTTAATTAATAATAAACAAGATAGCAGTGGGCTAATATTATAAGACTAATGCTATAACATTAATAAAAACAACCCAAATTTTCCCTAAAAAATATTATGAAACCCTAATTTTTAGAATTACAAAATCATCCAACATGTCAAAAATGTGTCGGAGTGGGTCCAAGTCAAACAAAATGAAGAAGAAAATTTGATCGGACCATGTCCAACAAAAAGGACACAGACAATTTAGCACTAGGGGATTATCGTTGCTTCGCAGCTATGATATACACCCTTACCCTCTCAGCAATGCTGTGCGGATCAGTAGCCTGTCCTCGTCTGGCCCTTACTCTTGGACGAACTGCAGGTGGATGTGGCATTGCAGGAACTGTATTGGGAATAGGCTGGCCATGAAAAACCTACAGAAGGAGTAGATTCAACATCATCAATCAAGAAAAAAATAGATGATTTTTCACTAATAATCCAGGCCCAAAATGAAAATCTGGTGGTGCGCTAATTTAACCATCTGATAATCGTTAATCTTATTACTTGGGTTGATTCACTAAGCTTCCCTAACTTGAAAAACTAATTTCCACCCTTAAACCTCTGTTTTGACCTCTTTCCCTTGATCAACAAATATAGAGCTGACAACTTCATTACGCATTAACCACTTAAGGCGATGCCCTGTAAGGAGACCTCTGTCGATTCACCTCTAATAGGACATGTTCCCTCTGGGTTAAATG